>JAMPIV010014376.1:152500-462500 GCA_024509875.1 Oreohelix idahoensis | reverse complement strand
TTTCCTGCCGCCATCACGACAGATAAGAATCTGTGGCCAGCGGAGCTCAACATTATGCCCCTCAAAAACTGACAATATATAAACTAAGAGGGGAAATAAATTGTTTTAATGTTAGGAACTGAGAACATCTCCAATACTAGTTCCAACAGAAACCAACACTTGAAGTCATGATGACTAATAACAACTTAGATTGACATATAAAACCAGTATTACCTCATAGAACCACTACACACACAACTGACCCACATATTATAATATTAATAAAATATGTCACTACAAGATTCATATTTATAAATTATGTACATATAAATTGTGATTACAATATATTATGATTCCTGGTTCACTGTGTAATTGAATCAGGATCTCCATTGGTAACAGTACTTAATACATGAATATTTGAAAATTTATCAGTGACTTATTTAAGATAGTCTCATAGAGTGTTATATGTATGTGAGTGTCAAACTGTTGTCAAGTGTGGTGGAATAAATTAAAGTGTTTATCTGTCTGTTATTGTTGTGACTTACACTTCATCATTTACAAAACCCTAGACATTCAACGTAGTCATCACAATATTCCAGAATAATTCTGACTGAGATATAAATATGTGGTAGCAAGTAAGGTCACCTGTATTACACTACACTTATTAGATACAGATACCTTCACAGCTGATCTCAGTCAGTACACTAAGTCCCCTATAAATATTTATAACATCCCACTTTACCACATATATTGGGGTCCGGTCCGGGATATTGAACTTTCTCCTGTTATATATATTGGGAATTAATACAATTTAAAAGGTATCCTTGGGTGAAAATAAATAAGGTTGAGCTCTCAGTGCCTGTGTGTCCTAAGTTAATTAGTCATACATAAAATTGTGTAGTTAGATATTTTAGACATTTATCAGTTAGAAAATGGCGGACCTGGCCAAATTTCGATCTGCTGCTGTACAGACTGCGAAAGAGTTAGGAATGGACGGGCAAATTATGATTGCTTATGTCACTGCTGAATGTGACAAATATATTGAACGGGAAGAAAGAAGATTAGAAAAAGAGGCCGAAAGACAGATAGAGGCTGAAAAAGAAATTAAGAGGTTACAGATTGAGGCTGAGGCTAAGAAATTGGAAGCAGAGGAAAGGAGATTGACTGCAGAAAGGGAAGACAAGAGATTAGCTGCAGAGAGGGAAGCAGAAAAGGAGGAGAAGAGATTACAAAGGGAACATGAGTTACGACTAAGGGAGTTTGAGTTTCAAGGCCATGCTTCTGAAAATGGTGCCAGTCCCTTTGCCTCTGATGCCACTGCTAGTCAGGGAGCCTCAACCTCAGCTATGAACTTTCATTTAGATCATTTTGTTGAGAAAGACGATGATATTGAGAGCTATCTAAATAGGTATGAACTATTAGCTACCACATATGGGTTAGAGAGAGAAAGGTGGAGCTTAAAGTTATCTCAAGGTCTTCGTGGGGCAGCTTATGAAGTTTTTGCCAAAATGAGCAGAGGTGATCAGGAAAATTATGACATGCTAAAGCAGGCTCTTTTGTTAAGATACGAAAAGAACGCAGAATTTTATAGGAAGAAATTTAGGAATGCTAAACTACTATCAGGTGAAACCTATCACCAGTTCTCTGCACGGATAGAGACATACTTGGAGAAATGGACTTCTCTGGGGAAAACCCAAGATCTTAAGGAAATGGTCCTTATAGAACAATTAAGAGAGTCCATGGCTCCAGACCTGAGAAAGTTTCTCATGGAACAAGGTGCAGAGAGGCTGGGTGAGTTGCTAAATGTTGCAGAAAGGTATCAAGCAGCTCAGGCAGAGGTATCAGGTAACAAAAAGAAACAGGTGGATAATTTTAGGGCACCACAGAACTTTAATAAATTTGATCCTAGAGATCAAAACAAAGGTAAGCACCAATTAGATAGGCCACGGTATGACAATAAAAATAAAATCCCACAATTCGATGAAAGGAAATATGATGAAAGAAAATCTTTCAACCAAGGGAAAAGGTGGTGTAAAAATTGTAAGATGAACAATCATGACACTGACCATTGTAGAAGGAAACCTCCTCATTGTGCTGCTATGACATCTGGGAAAAAGGAAAAGAAGGTCAAACCTGCAGAACTACAGGAACCATACCATCCCCCAGTGTGTGAAGATGTCATCTGTAATGGTGTCACTATAAGGTGTTTATATGATACCGGTTTAGATTACGATTCCGTTGTGAGTTCTCACCTGGTGCAGGCCGATCAATACACCACAGAAACAGTGGAGATTCAAACTGCAACCAAGGATGTAGCTACCATGACACTTCCCGTCGCCCGGATAAAGGTGAAAACGCGATATGTGGAAGGAATCATAAAAGCAGCAGTGATAAATGAGCCAATCTACCCTCTGATATTGGGGTGTAGATATGTCTTCTTGGGGAATCCCAAGAGACCTGTGATATTGGCAACAGTGCAGACCAGATCACAGTCTAAAAAGGAGGAGGATAATCCAATAAATACTCATCCAGATGAGATGAGGAAGGCACAGGCTGAGGACAAAACACTCAAACCGTGCTTCAAGAAGTTGCCCAAATCTCATACACCTCCAGGCAAGGGAGAGTTTTATATGAAGAACAAGCTGATATATAGGAAGGCTGGATCTGAATCCAATGGTCACGGACAGCTGGTCCTTCCCACTTCATATAGGACTAAAGTGTTGGAACTAGGGCATGCGATTCCCTTCAGTGGTCATATGGGGATCAGCGCAACAGGACAGCGTATAGCTTGTCACTATTTCTGGCCAGGGATAACTGAAGATATCAAACGATATGTAAAATCCTGCCCAGAGTGCCAACGAGTAGCACCTAAGCATTGGACTGCACCAGCAACTCTGGGGGAAATGCCCATAGTGGGAACACCCTTTGAGAGAGTTGCAGTGGATCTTGTGGGACCTCTCACCCGAACCAAGAGAAGGAACAGCTACATTCTGACTCTGGTGGACACATGTTCTATGTGGGGAGAAGCGGTAGCCCTGTCATCGATTGATTCTAAACATGTGGCAGAGGCATTGCTCACAATTTTCACAAGGTTAGGCTTTCCCAATCAAATCTTGACTGATAATGGCTCTCAGTTCAAGGGGAAACTAACAGAAGAAGTTTTCAGGATCTTCCAGGCCAAACACTTCCATTGTAGTGTGTACCATCCCCAAGGGAACGGCCAAGTGGAAAGATTTAACGGCACGTTGATGTCGATCCTGAGAAAGTTGGCACACGAAAAACCAGATACATGGGATCAGTACCTGCACGCCGCCCTCTTTGCTTATCGGGAGGTACCCCATAGTTCAACCGGTATGGCCCCGGCAACATTATTGTTTGGAAGGCCAATAAAAGGTCCACTCGAAGCTCTGTTAAGAACGTGGACGGATGAAAAGGCAGAGGAAAATATTACATCCTCATACCAATATGTAAATGAGCTGACCACTCGTTTAAAAACTGGCTGGAAACTTGCCAATGAAAATTTGAAACAAGCCAGGAAGAAACATGCTGCCTATTATAACAGGAAAGCTAAAAACAGAGATTTGGCGGTGGGAGAGAAGGTACTGCTTCTTTTACCCGGTAGTCAGAATAAGTTACAAATTGGATGGCAAGGTCCATATACAGTTCTAGAGAAGGTGTCTAGAACCAATTATAAGATAGATAAGAAGGGGAAAGAAAAAATCTATCATGTGAATCTCCTGAAGAAATATTTGGAAAGAGAACATCAGGAAGAGACACACTTGTTAACCTTGTCCATTGCAATGGAGATGAAGAAGGAACCACTTTCATCATTTGAATATCCATTACACCCCTGTGAGACAGCGGCACAGGTGAAAATCAGTACACATTTAACGAAAAATCAGAAAGAGAGAGTGCAACAGGTTCTAGAAAATCATACAGAGGTGTTAACGGACCGACCGGGGCATACAACTTTATTGGAATATGATATGAAACTGATAGACCCCACACCTGTCTGTATGAAACCCTATTCGATTCCTTTTGCTAAGGAGAAAGCTTTGAAGGAAGAGATAGACTATTTGTTGAAGGAAGGAATTATTTCACACAGTGAATCTTCGTATAGTTCCGGTGTGGTACTCCTAAGGAAACCCTCTGGAGAACATAGACTCTGTATAGATTACAGGAGACTGAATGCTATTACAGAAGGACAGGTGGATCCATTGCCGGATACAAATCAGTTGTTTGCCAGGCTAAATAAAGCTAAATATTTCTCAAAAGTGGATCTGAGTAAAGGATACTATCAGATTCCAGTAAAGCCTGAGGTTAGACCATACCTAGCTTTTAGTACATCAGAAGGACACTATGAGTTTAACAGATTGCCATTTGGATTGAAGAATGCACCTAGTGTCTTCTCTAGAATGATGAGAAAATTATTGGACCCTCTGAATAATCCATGTATCACAAATTTTATGGATGATATCCTAATAGCAACAGAAACATTTGAGGAACACATTGACTCTCTGAACATGCTGTTTAATCGACTTAGAGAAGCGAATTTAACAGCCCGACCAACCAAATGTTGCGTTGGATGTAAAGAATTAGAATTCTTGGGACACTCAGTTTATCAGGGAAACATGACCCCTGACCCAAAGAATTTAGAGAAACTAAAGAAAGCCCCGAGACCACAAACCAAGAAAGACGTGAGATCCTTTGTCTCATTATGTGGATTTTACCAAAAGTATATCAAAAATTTTAATTCCATATGTGCACCGTTAACTGATTTGACACGTAAAGGAAACCCAGATCGAATTACATGGACACCACAATGTGAAATGGCTTACCAAGAATTGAAGGAAAAGCTCACAAGTAAACCTATTTTGAAATTACCTGACTTAAGTCAAGAATTCATAGTAAGAACGGATGCCAGTAATATTGGGTTAGGTGCAACTCTGCTACAGAGATCAGATGCATTGGATGGGGAACTAAGCCCAGTGGCATATGCTAGCAGAAAGTTGAATAAAGCTGAAACCAACTACTCAACTAGCGAAAAAGAATGTCTTGCAGTAATATGGGCGATAAAGAAATTCAATATTTATCTGTATGGGAAGGCATTTAAGTTGCAAACGGATCACAAACCTTTGTCGTTTCTAGCACAGGCTAGACATGAGAATTCTAGATTACTCCGTTGGTCTTTATTGATCCAGCCCTATGAGTTTTGCATAGAGTATATAAGTGGAAAAACAAATCTGGGAGCGGATTTTTTAAGCCGCCATCCGTGTGACGAGAATCACCCTAAACCCCAGGAATAATAAGAAATTTCTCTATGTGTATATAGAATTATAGACTGACATATAACGTCTGTTTTAAGCGGGGAGGATTTGTCGTGAGAAATTCTAATCCACATATATAAATTAAAAAGTAAATGTAAAGCCTAACAAATAACTTCAATAAAAGGAAAGAAGAATGGTAAAGAACAGTGCGGTCACAATGACTGTACTCGAATCCCCCCTTGTTTTCTACGTCGTCTGCGAATTGTAACGTTTCACGTTGATAGTAAAAGCCTACTACATCTCTACACGCTTTCTTCAATGAAACGTGTACTGCCTTTCTAAGAAAACCTTGAGATACGCAAGTTGACCTAGATTTAAAATTCCATTCATGTCATTTTATACACTATGGTACCTAAAACGAAAGACAGATGGACTAAAGATAGAAAGAAAGGGAGGGGCAAAAGCCAGAACACTTGCAACACTAAACACGCGTCGCGATACACAATTACTACCATCACGCGTGTAAGGCCACAACCACTAGCTTTTTTTCAAATCGTCAGTGATAAAAAACACTACCCATAAAGAGAGTTATGTTTAAAAACTTACAAAACGCTTATTAGGAAACATGACATTCCACTGTTTTATGTCTAAAATCCTGACATTAGTCTGACAGTACAGCAGGACAGGTGGCGGTTCTAAACATAAAAAATAAAAAAAACAAATACACGACTATCCTAGAAAATACATATTTTGAACGCAGCCACTTAGCCCCATAAAATTTATATATTTGGGTTCCTTGTGACTAGCTGACAAAGAATATGTTAAGTGTTATGCAAATAGTCTAGGAATTAACAAGTTATAGCCAAAATAAAATGATGGTGCTGTCAGACAACACCCAAAATCAGAATCGCTCAGTGGTAGATTTTTAAACCACCATTGTACGGAAAGAGGTCCCCATGTTACCTCCTATTTGATTGGGTAGAAATAAATGTAAGGCTAAACACGATTAGTCGGACTATAAATACTACTTTTCGTTGCTAGGGGAGACGGATGGAAGGGTACTGTTTTTTTCAAACGCTTGGATAAACATGGCATGATTGGTTAGACTCGTCGATATAGTCACTTAGACGCGTCAGTTCCACACCAGATTTTCAAAAATACTTTCTAAAGCAACAGTGCGTTGAGCATCAGCTTATATTTTTATAAATAAAAGCCTGAGACAGAGGCAGCTCGGAATTTGTGCCATAAGTTGTGCCATTATTCTTCACCAGTCAACGTATCTGTTTATTATTATTCCATGAATTGTGGTAAGCTTGAAATATTTGATATCTTGTAATGAAAATTGAATGTAAATTAATAATTTATGTCTGTATATGTGCGTGGTTCAGTAGCGATCCGGAGGCAAGGTATATATATATATATATAAGTTGCTCCAACCTGAACAGAAGGTGTCAGAGGAAAGTAAAACTACATGGAATTGCCAAATAGTACACTGACACCTATCTTATTGACTAGAAAGAAATAATGCTGGACTTGCAGAGGCGTAGTAACCATTAGGGAGGAGTATACTGGTGAAAATTATTATAGATGAAGCTGACAGTTGGCCTACCGCTCTGAACTCAGTGTTTGTTATGTATTGTGGTCAGTCTGGAAGGGTATTATAAATTAGTTCTGAAGTAGGAGGTACAACCTTCTTGTTTCAGGGACTGTGGTCCTAAAGTTATTGAGCAGCACCTGGTCAGAGCTTTGCTGAATCCAGAGGCGGACCGCATACTCCTTGGTCCATATAGCAATCAGTGTGGTGTCTCCAGAACACAGGGAGGCTATCGAGCAGAGGAGTCCTTTCCTGCCGCCATCACGACAGATAAGAATCTGTGGCCAGCGGAGCTCAACATTATGCCCCTCAAAAACTGACAATATATAAACTAAGAGGGGAAATAAATTGTTTTAATGTTAGGAACTGAGAACATCTCCAATACTAGTTCCAACAGAACCAGACACTTGAAGTCATGATGACAAATAACAACTTAGATTGACATATAAAACCAGTATTACCTCATAGAACTACTACACAACTGACCCACATATTATAATATTAATAAAATATGTCACTACAAGATTCATAGTTATAAATTATGTACATATAAATTGTGATTACAATATATTATGATTCCTGGTTCACTGTGTAATTGAATCAGGATCTCCATTGGTAACAGTACTTAATACATGAATATTTGAAAATTTATCAGTGACTTATTTAAGATAGTCTCATAGAGTGTTATATGTATGTGAGTGTCAAACTGTTGTCAAGTGTGGTGGAATAAATTAAAGTGGTGTTATTGTTGTGAATAACAAAACCCTTAAAGTGTTTAATCTGTCTGTTAAATTGTTGTGACTTAGACATTCAACGTAGTCATCACAATATTCCAGAATAATTCTGACTGAGATATAAATATGTGGTAGCAAGTAAGGTCACCATTATTACACTACACTTATTAGATACAGATACCTTCACAGCTGATCTCAGTCAGTACACTAAGTCCCCTATAAATATTTATAACATCCCACTTTACCACACTGTTAAAGTGAAGTCTCTAACATCTCACTCCCCTGAGGCAGTATATGTCATGGGACAACCTTTACCCTACATATCATAAAACTTCTACTTTTGACAGCAATGCTGTATGTGTTACACTGAAGTACATTTATTCCCCTTCCTAAGGTTTAATTTCCAATTACTGAGAGTTGTATTAATACTGTTGAATATCGCACTTGTCTCTTGCGGATTTTATTCTTAGCTTGATATATCATTTCTGTCAGATGCTGCCATAACCGTTTCCAAATATTTATTCCAGAGAATGTGGTCTTGCACGGCACGCCATCATTAATTTAATAATTTACTCTTTTGTTTATTCACTTGCTAAACACACGAATTCTTTTGGGGGGCTTATCTCGGTTATCTTTAGTTGTCCTTTCTCGTCTACACATTTTACGATGTACGCACCACATGCTACATCATATCAATCAATCACTACCCTTTAGCTCGCCAAGGAGCATAGACATTCAACAAACACATGCCAAGTCCTCTTGTCACGTGCCATCTGTTCAAGTTCGTTTCACGTCTTCCTCAACATTTTTACTTCTGTCTCCAGTTCTCTTCTCCATGTGTTTTGTTGTGTGATTTACCTGTGCCTCTTTTTGTGTGATCTACCTGTGCCTCTTTTTATGTGATTTACCTGTGCCTCTTTTTGTGTGATCTACCTGTGTCTCTTTTTGTGTGATTTACCTGTGCCTCTTTTTCCCTGGGGCATTTTGGGCCGGAAAATTAAATTGCGCTAAACAACGAGCGTTTTGTTTCAAATTTACTTCATGGCGCTGGGTGTTTTTTATTATTATTTAAGAAACATTATTGCCTCTGTAGCTTTTCGGTGACAACATTTCTGGAATTTTCCTCCATTAATATTACGGTGTTCAGGTAAGTATGAACATAAATGTCCTCAATATGTTTGTATATATATATGTATAGCCACTGTCGCCTCATAAGTCATCATAGGTGAAGCTTCTATTTCTATGCTTTCGAGCCCACTGTTTTCGCATTTCTGAAGCAAAATGGAAATTGAGTTTAGTGTCGTCAACTTGGCATGCAGCAAAAAGAGCATGGCACAACATAATTATTTCTCGCAAATATTTTTTTGTGGGGTGGGGGTGGGGGGGGGGGTGCGGGGGTGTGGCTTACTTGTCTACTTATAATCATCTGTTTCAAGATATTTAATAAACCTCAAAGAGTACACACTGTATCGGTTTACTTGTATCTTTGTAGTTCTGTTTACTCGTTCCATAAATCGAGACAGCATGATCGTTTAATATGTGGACATGCGTCTTAATATAACCGACGGACAGTGTGGTTAGATTGAACAGGGCGCCACTCGCCAAAATGAGGCAAAACTATATTTGAAAAAAAAAAATGGTTGGTTGTCTATTTTTATTCTGCCCTAGCTGTGCTCTTTTTATTCAACGTCCTTAATGAATTAAGAATGACACTTCTATGACCAGGCCTGTGATACGCTGTCTGATCTCGATAGTTAAGGCAACGTATTTGCTTAATTGATGGAGCAAAATGTCACGTTCAATCCCGATGGATTGTAATTAGCACTTATAGTGTGTCTAATGTTAGATAGTGTATTCTGTTGTCGATATTTGCTTATTGCATTTTCCTTTCTCGTCGTTTATTGTAAATATCATAGTCGCCGTCGTCCTCCTTCTCACCATTACCATCATCATCGTCGTTGTCGTTGTCATCATCTTCACCATCATTATCTCAGTTCTCGCTCGTCATTGAGTCACCACAGCTGATTGCTCCCATACAGCAGGCTAATGCCACAGCACAAACTCTTGCATTGATTGTTTCTCTAGCAATTTGTTGTACGTGATGAGTGTGCCAGCCCCACGCACAACCTTATGTTAGTTCTCTTTTACGACATGCCTGAGGGTGCTGAAGATCTATTCTTTCTTTGACTAATTAAGGGCCCCAGGGACCTGCACAATATACTGTACAGTATATATATATATATACACGAGGGGACTTCAAATGAAAACCTTAAATTTGCGATAGAAATTCGAAATACCGTGCCATTGTCATGTAAGTTGGCAGTGTTGTTGCTAAGGACGTCAAGAGTGTCCTGCAGGTGGCATCACGGTGCACACGAACCCCATGACGTCACAGTAAGATTGTTATGTATTATTATTGTATTGAATGAGATCAGCTATGAAGGTCCCTGAATTTAACAAATAGTATTGTAAACTTTTCAGAGTACCTTTCCGCTACCACCCATTTGATCTCATTCAAAATTAATCTATATTATTATTATAATGACTTCGTGTAGTGTCTAGGGTTATGAATGTAGAGTGTAATGTGCAATAACCAACTAACATACAAACAAATAGATTATTATCCACAACAACCAACAGTACTACAACAATAACATACCAACGACACTTTAAAAGGCTATCTTTGTCGTAAATTTATTTTGAGAGAAAAGAGTCTTAGAAATAGTGGTCCGGTTTAGAGTGGAAAATGATGATGGAAAGCTCAGTGATAGAAAATGTAGAGATTTAATAGTTGCTTCACAGCGTGCTGGAGGAGAGTAAAGACAGACTTATTTACGACAAATCGTTTCTCTCAATCTTTTCTTTCACTCTCCTGGTCAAACAATTATTTGCCAGTTTTCCAGACCCGCATCTGCGCGCACACCGATTTGGTGTTTTCAAACACACAGACGACGTTGATACAAACTATATTAAACGAATAGGGGAAAAGTTGGGCTTTGGGTATATCCAACACAGAACTAAATGAGTTTATGTGATTTTATTCACTTTAAACATCAATCACTAACAAATATCAGGTATTACATAAATTATCATAAGTACACAATATGCAAATAACAAATTTGGGAGGGGTGAAGAAGATTGGTATTGACTAAGCCCTTCCCGCTTATTAGACAAAGACAAACCCAGTCCAGAGATAGATAATATCAGGAACACGGGTACGTTAACCTAACAGTAAAGTTAATTACTCTGAAAAGAGGTGTTACCAAGTTAGGTATAGGTGATAGAAAAAAAACCTGTTCTTCCCAGCTGTTCTTCCCTTTACTAAGCAAATGGAAAGGAGGGGGGTTTTAAACAGAGTTAACCAATTATTAACTCCCCCTTAAAGGAACAATGCAGGGAATACAGAAAAATTATATTACTAGGCAAGAAAGTTAACAACAGGGTTACAAAAGAAAAAGATTAAATTTCCTGTCATTCATGCACACGCGTGAGGATCCACACTCATATACTCACACACTTACCGAATGCAGCCTCAGACGATCCATAAAAGTATATAAAAACAGCAAGTATTCTTTGACATATGAACTGTCTAGTCCTTCGATGTCCCGCCCCAGATGTTTGCGAGGTTTTGTTGGTAACAAATATTCTCACTTATCGCAAGACTTGAAGACTAAGAGTTCTCGTGTTATTATTATATAAAAAAAGGAGTCTATGGGATGGCACTAACACAGTTCGGCACAGGGGTGAAAATGAAGTGGTCTCTTTTAATCCTCCGCTATGGTAAAATTCCTTCAATGCGTGATGATAGTTTTATTAAATCCAATTGAGGAAAAACTAGGCTCAATCACAGTCAGGAAAATATGTACTCTCTCACAGTAAACAGTAAATATACTATCGCTACTGGCGATGATTACCTTCCAGTTTATCTTACAGGTTTGTAATGATAATTTGATGATTGTTCTTTAAAATGTTCTTGGGTGGGCTTTATTTCATTTAATTATGACAGCTAGGTCGCAAAAGGACCGCCACAAGATTATATTTAAAAGAAATGTTTCTTCAATATGACTGGAAGTTTATAGGATGATTTCTTTATTTCTTTCTTTATTTAGCTGGGACCGCAGGTTACGATCACTCTGTGTGAAAGAAAAAAGACATGTAACATACCGAAAAATCAAGCGCGATAAATTTCCCGTTAAGCCTATAATACACTCGAGTATTTAATTATGTATTTAATAAACACTGCGCGAATTCTAGTGGTTAAAAACACACATCTATAAAACTAGGACTTAACTGAATTTATTAATTATAAATTCCTTCGCGACTTTAAAAGTTAATTTAAGCATCTATTATCTTTTGAAATAATATAATAGATAGATCATTATATTTAAAACTGGAACTCTTGAGATGGTTTAATTAAATAGATTTAAATTAACACAAAATCCCTTGAAATAGAATGACTGAACTAGACCACTGATCACTTTACACAATATATATTACCGCTTTGCACAGAATAGAAATCACTGCAAATATATATATAAAATCCCGGGGAAAATCTATAACAAGATTTCAATAAAGCTAGTGCTTCTGTAAAGGTCTGGCCAGCGAGTGATAACGTGTCTAGTTCTTCATGGTCTATTTAGCTAAAATGGAATGTAAGTTGAGTGGGACATGATAAACTTGACAGCTTATTTGATCTCACGAACTTTTGGGGATCTGACCGCCAAATCAAGAGAAGAAACCGCACCCTGGTCTTCGTATCTCCGTTCGCTGCTGCCCGTTCGCTTTCCCCGTTCGCTCGGTTCTGCGATTGACACCGAGACGCGAAATTAGCGGCAAGCAACTGCGTCTCGTATCAGGGACCACTACTGTCTTTGATAACGCCGATAGTCTCCCCTAAAATCCCTCAGTCTGTCTCTTTGATCGTGGACGCTGTATCTGTTTGATTCTGGCGACGCCCCCCCACTGGCCAAGTTAATGAAAATAACTGCCTATGATTGTTCAAGAGATGTTAGTGGGCGTGATTTAATCTCTCCTTAAATCAATGCGATGACCAGAATGAACGATAGGTAAATTTTCCGCATATCAATCAGCAAACGTGTTTGCCTTATGTGTGGAACAGTTGCATAGCTAATGAATCCACGTGAAAGAAGTCCCGTTTTACAAGAATTACAACAAAGTTCAGGGTCAGTCGAGTTCGTCCATCACAATCTTAATTAAGACAGTGGTTGAAATTTGTGTAAATAGAATTTTTTACAATTTATTATCCTGATTCTAATTTATTTTGAACCAGGACTGACAATCAAAAGTGAAATCAAAAGAATCTTTTACAACAGTTCAATAACACAGTAGATCTTCTGTCCATACATACAATATTATTCTAATATAAGTGTGTAGTTGGATTCTTCTACTTTGAGGTAATACTGGTATCAAACAATAGGTTGTTGGTTATAATCACTCCCTTTAAGTTATGTCTGTTTTCGTTTTTCACTTGTGGAAATATTAATAACTATTCACAGTTTTCTTCCCTATCACTTTCTAGTTCTTTTAAGTTGAGCTGCCAGGTGCCGAACAAGAACTTAACTTGGCAGGAGAATACATGTAGATCGTTTCCTCTGCTCGCTTTACAATCTGTTCCACCTGTTTGATAGGCAATGGCCACTAGCATGGGCTTGAAGTATACAGACAGAGTCCTGAATCGAGCAGTTCTCAAGCGTTTGGTACTACATTAACGTCAGTACCCAGGACCCTGAAATGTGAAGGTTATGCATCCTTCTTTATACATAGTATACAATACTATTCCACATTTAAGTACAGGTACATTACAAACAAACGAAAAGGGTCATAGCTTTATGCCAACCTATGCCACCATTATCTTTTGATGTGACAATGTACACCAGTATTCCTCTTCCCTAATAGTTACAACGCCACTGCAATTCCAGCTGTAATCTTTTCCATACAATAGGATAGGTGTTATGCTCCTTGATGACAATCATACATATTTTCTTGTAGTCTAACACCTCTCTGATAGTCTAACACATGGTGGATCAATCTCTAGGCTCTGCCTAAGTTTGCTACAGACCCACTTACTTATAGTCATACATTATTATCTCACATTCAATTTTTATTTTAGATACATGTTAATAAAGTCAATCTTACCACATTTATTCAATGAAATACACATGTGAACGATGACTGGCACACTTTCGATCTGCCATTCTGTCCAGGCTGCTGAGAAATATTGTTTACACAGCACAAGCCTGCTCTCATCGCTCCTTGGCAAAATTTTGTTATAAAATGGCGTCCTCACCTAATGCTTTTCCCCCAATATCAACTACTCTGGCCAATGATTATCCTTATTTCACTTGTAAACAAATTCTTTCAAAAATACAATTCAACTTTCTACTACGTTACTCGGGTAATATATGTTTAGTACGAGGTCGGCCAATAATATTTCGCATCACTTCAAATTCCACCCAATCCCCTTCATCGTACTATCTTAGCCTTTCTTCGACCTAATTTTTTCCCGAAAAAATATGCTATCCAATCTTAAGCAGACATGACTTGATCTGACAGTATCTCCGATTCTCTATGTATTATCCCCAATATTTGATTATCTAATGGACTATTTATGTAATTGATAACATATTCTTAGTCAGCAAGGCCACAGGTACACGCATATATGATTTTTATGGGGCTACGTGGCTTGGTTCAATATTCCATATTTTTTTCCATGTTAGTTGTTGATTTTTTAAACTACCTCCTGTTCAATTGTTTTCTCATGTACTTTCAAGCTGATTACGAGAGTTTATGTCATTCGCAATAAGAGCTAAGCGTGTTTCCCTGACCGTAGTGTCCATTTTTTTCTAACTTTTTCATCGTAATTTGAAAAACCGCCTAAGGCAATACTAGCAAGTAGTTTTATTTTTAGAACAATGTGAGACGTGATTTGCGTTGGGTTTTCTCCGTTTCCCCTCCCCTCTACAATGTATTTAGGCAAATACTTAGTTGACCTAGGGAAGTGGAACGTTTGTCTCAATGACGAATTTGAAAATTAGGGTACCCTTTTGGTTCGGCTATTGCGTTATCAAATAATACGCTGAAGGCGTAGGCGACAACTTACGATTCTCGCCGAAAATTTTTAGTACTTTCTTATCTTTGACTTTATGCACTATACTGTTATAATCTAATTTAGATAGTGTATTTAGAAGCTTACCACAATTATCCGTTTTTTTAACAGCGCTGTAAAAAAAAACGGTAACAGAACTCTGCTCCTCTTTGGTGCACGTCACTAGTGGGGCGGCCATCTTTAAACTCCTACTGTGACGTCATGTGGTTCGTCTGCACCGTGATGCCACCTCCAGGACACTTTTGACGTCGTTAGCAACAATACTGCCAACTTACATGACAATGGCACGGTGTTTCGAATTTCTATCGCAAATTTAAGGTTTTCATTTGAAGCCCACTCGTATATATAATATTCAATTTTTTTTTTTAAATTTAAAAATAAAATTGAAGAAAGTAAAGCGAGCTTCAAAGAACATCACGTTAAACTTAGCCTTACTTAAATCAGACTTATATCTGTCTGTCGCCTTTTGTGAAGGATTTAAGCAATGGTTTTTAGCCCGTTCAAGTCCTAGTTGGTGAAATCCAACAAAATCCCTCTTATAAGTAATGGCTCTATTTAGTGGTAAATACATGTCTATATATATGCATTCCGCACCATAGAGAAGTCAATGAATCGGATACCCTCCTTTTATAAGGAGCACAGACCTTGAGCAAACACTTGCCAAGTTCTTCTACCTCGCTCCATCAACTCAAAGTCTTTTCATGTTCCTCATCATTTTTGTTTTGTTTCTAGTTTTATCCTGCCTGTGTTTTTTTTAACTACCCTTAATTCTCTAAGTTGATATTGGTTATTGTGTTATCAGATCGTTATTAAACCTTTACGTGTTTGTTATAATCGTCGCATTTTATATTGTATATTATTGTATGTGGTTGCTATATACTGTTTGACAATACATGCAGCAATTAATCATCTTGCCAATACATGCAGCAATTAATCATCTTGCCAATACATGCAACAATTAATCATCTTGCCAATACATGCAACAATTAATCATCTTGCCAATACATGCAACAATTAATCATCTTGCCAATACATGCAACAATTAATCATCTTGCCAATTAACTTCCAACCACTCGTCGATTTATAACATCTTCTTCCTCTTTCTTCTTTTTCCTTTCAACCCCCCAAGGAGCATAGTTCTTCGACCAACTTATGCCAAGTCTTCCTCTCCCGTGCCAGCAGCTCAAGGGTTTACCATATCTTCTTCTTCCCCTTCATGTCTGTCACCAGTTCTCTTTTCCATGCGTTCTTTGATGTTCCTCTACCTCTCTTACCCTGGGGTAACATCTGCTCAGTCACAATGTGATTTTTCTGCTTTTTGTTTATAAGAAATTAATAACCACCAAGTGCGGATGTCTATTTGCTGAATTAACATCGTTAAATGACCCCCTGTGTCGAATTCTGGCAGTCATTTAAAATCGATGGTACTTTGACGCTCTAGTCTCTGGCGTGCTGGATTTACGCAACGGTCAATGATTATTTGCTATGAGCAACAAAAGCGGATATTATTGGACAAGAAGTGATGGAAGCGACGTTCTTGGTGAGTCGTCTAGAATAGATGTATGCCAGGAAGGTTTTTGGCTTAAGTTAAGATCGTGTTGATGTAGAGGAAGAGACATATTGTGTATTATGTTAAGCTTGTGTTAATGTCGAAGTGTCGTTTTGTACAGCAGTTTTGGGGCAGACGTATATTTTTCTGTGGGCAGTGGCGTACTAAGAGAGGCAAGAGGGGGCAGCCCGCCCCGTGTGACAGCCTCAAAGGGGAGCCTGGACGGGGGTACTGTCGGACACTATTATGATAGTTAAAAAAGGCTAAGGTAGTCCTTCAGCAGATACTGCGTAGGAGAGTGAAGTGTTAGAGACCTCACTATACTAGGTCAGCATCGTGAGGTGGGGTGAACAGTTTCCCTATCTCAAGAACAGTCAGGTAGCCATTAACAGCTTGGTAAACTGGAGCGTGTCGATACCGTGAATCAAACACTTGGCACCATTGCCGCGAGAGACCAGCGCTGTAACCACTTTGTCAATCGAACGCAAATCATGATAGTAGTTACTGTTAAAAATATACTTGGAAGCGTGTTTCTTTATAAAGGGTGCCAAAGATAGGTTCCATCTCGGGTTTAAGTACTTTTGTGACGCCTCTGTGTGTGGATACTTTTGTACACACTAAATTAGGCTTATCGTCTTCAACCTCCGTGGAGAAAAATTCCTGGATACAGCACCCACAGCGTCCAATTGGCAGAGTGGTTAGAGTACTGGCCTCTCGCGGCAAAGGTGCCGTGTTAGAACCACAGTGGCGTCACGTTCCAGTCTACCCAGCTGTAAATGGGTACATCACTCGGCTCTTGAGTTAGGGAAGGAAAAGTCAGCGAGGAAAGGAACTAGTTACCCCATCTGTCGATGCTGGACCAAGTATATTGAAGTCTCTAACACTTCACTCCCCTACGGCAGTATCTGCTATGGGACTACCCTTACCTTTCTCTTTTTTTACATGACCCCACTGGACTCAGCATACAGCCAGTTTTACTGCTCTAAACTACAGCATCCTGTTACGGATTGCCTCCCCTGCTTTGCAGTAGTGGTTCAACAGTGACCAAAACTCAAGATTATCTAATATTGGCTTCTAAGGTATCTACCTGCGCGCAAGATTACTCTTGGCAGAGATGTAGATAGAAGGTTAATGACACTTCTACTTTAAGGGAGGTTACACAAGATATTTCCACAAGTAACGTATTATATCTGGTCCGTCGCCTTTTGTGAAGGATTTAAGCAATGGTTTAGCCCGTTCAAGCCCCCAGTTGGTGTAACCCAACGAAATTCCTCTTATGAGGTATAGATCTGTTTAAAGGTAAATATATGTCTAGGCATTTACACACCCACACAGATATATATATATATATATATATATATATATATATATATATATATATATATATATATATATATATATATATATATATATATATATATATATATATATATATACATATAATATATATGTTGGCTCATACATATAAAACTGAAGCGACTATGAGTGTTTAGTTTTAAAACAACATGTAACAATTTTAATAACGAATTAGTCTTTAACAGTTAAAATAAATATGGAAAGATTGGTGAAATTGAGATAAACGTTTTCGTCACGGATACGTAGGTGAGGATTTATCAAATGTTTGTTGCTTTCGCCTATTTTACAAGAAACTTAACTCTAGCTGATTCCTGCAGCTGTGGTTCATCAATTCTGTGATGACGAATGCCTTCTCCCCACTCTCTTTCACTGTAGGCGGTTAGGGTGGATGTTTTTCTCTCACAATAGCGGCGTTAGTACCACAAATCGTCTGATGACTTGTAACCACAAAAAATAGAAAAGCAAATGCCTTCTGTTAAGTACGTTTGTTTGGAGCACCCTAACAGGCTCACGTTCCCGTTGTCCGCCCACCAATGTTAAACACTCAGAAGAATTTAATTCTCGAGCACGCACAACGTAGCTCCGAGAAGATGGTTAAAATTCACCAATATTACTCTGAGGATTAACGGGTACCATGTATTTGGACAGTGAGAATATGATTTGTGCCGTAACTAACATTAACGAGTTACATACATCTCAAAATGATATGCTACACTTGAGGCATACATGATGTAACTATCACTCATTACAGCTCCAGTCGGAGTCCTGGGGTCACCTCTGCTGTCGAGTTTCCGTACGACTAGTCAGAAACAATCACCAGCTCTTGCAGTAGTGGTTCATGCATATACTGTTTTCATATGTTGAGGTTGCCAGCCTCATATATAACCGCTTAGCAAGAAACCTGTAAACTTTACATTAGTAAATAAATTGTTTACACTTACTCCAACATTTTTGCCAATACCCAATCTCCTTGCACAGATTTAGACTGGACACAGCTCTGTATTAGATGCTTCGAAATCTTTTAGGTCTGGAAATTAGAGTTAATTCCTCTGATGGCGTGTGTTCTGCGAAATCCTGGCCTGGGAAAACTTTTGTTTAATTCCACTATGACTTGGTCTGGGAAATTAGAGTTAATTCCTCTGACGCAGGGTGTTCTGCGAAATCACTGGCCTGGGAAAACCTTTGTTTAATTTCTCTATGACTTGTAATCAAATTCCTTATTAAAAATGCAGGTTTACTTGTAATTTCCTAAGTTGCCCAATACTCGATCTGTTACTTATAGTTGTGGAATTTCTAAGTCCAATGTTTCTTTTTTTCTTTCTGGCTTTCAGGAGTCGCTAGTCTGACGTTTGCGCTGCAGTGTGTTTACTTACTTTGATTTCACTACATTATATCTCACAATCCACAGTTCAAATTCCAGCTGTGTTTCCGCCTAATTTTTTAATGAAATACGTTGTATATTCCGGCCTCTCAAATCAACCAATTCAATCGAATCTCGTTCAGCACTACGTGGGTAGGGGTGTATCAAATTTGAAAAGTACCCTCACGTGTTTCAAAATATTAAATTTAATATCCACGCGTGACCTCTTCATATCGTTGCGTCAGACTTTCGCCGGTATCTTGTTCTATCTTTATAAACAAATGTTGTGCATAAATACTGCCCCGATGCTATCGTCTGCAAATCTTGAGTTTCTAGACAGATTTATCTGTAATCTCGATACAGAATATACATCGGAAGCGATTATCTCATAATCTCCCATCTTGTGCAAACATAGGGATAGTCGCTTGCTAGCTGGGGTCAAATGTCGGACGGCTTATGTGATAACGTACAATCGGCTGGCCGGTCTAATTACCTGGCGGAACGTGAACATGTCTGGGATGGTAAACAAGATAAAGACAGTCCCCTAGCCGATACTTACGTAGGGGAGTGGTGTGTTAGAGACTTCACCCTACTAGATTCAGCATAGAGAGTAAATAATGGTGCATAAAATAAGACACATAATAATGACAGGGGAGAGAAAATAAGAAAATATCACTCGCACGGGAATGTAATGCAATCCTTCCGGAGTGGACTTGAGATCGCACAACCTTATCGTCTTACATCCTGCTGCTGATTTGAGTGCTCGGTAAGAGTATTTCGTAGCAATGCTGTGAGTGGTTGAGCTGTTCTCATTTGTCTTTGTATGTTGTAGGCACGTGATCTGATCTGAAGTTCTTGTTGCAGCGCCGGAAACAGATAAGATGTAACAGCTAGTGTAGCAGTAGTGCTTGTTGCACCCAGCGCCTGCAGACCCAAGTGGAACATTCCCAACTACGATGGTTTGGTCATGTCTGCAGAATGGGAGAAGATCGACTACTACGACAAGTATGAGAAACTAAGAGCCAGGGATCCAGCCCTCCAGGATGACCCAGGGTCCGCTGGGAGGACAACATTAGACAATCTCTGAAGGAACGAGATCTGGATTGGAACCAGGACAGGGGAAGATAGTCGATATAATAGTATGGCGCTCTCTCTGGCAAATCTCTACACCCCAAGGTAGAAGAGGAACGACTAAGTAAGTAAGTATTGAAGAATTGAGCGCCCAATTTGTTAAGCTGTTAGAGCTCTTGACTCTCGTAGAAAATTACCGGGTTGGAAACCTCGTAGCGTCACGCTCCAGTCTACCTTGCTATAAATGGGTATCTGAATGTTCTCTTGAGTTAGGGAAAGCAATATCAGCGCGGAAAGGAAATGATCACCCAACCTCACAAAGCTGGAACTAGTATAGTAGTCTCTTTACCTTCGTTGGAGAACTATTGTAGTGGTTAAGCTGGAATTCTGTGTTACTAGAGTATCAGTGAAAAAAAGGGGGAAAAAGACACGCAAAAGGACGCAAGACAATTCCATTTGTATGTGTTTATTTGTCTATCCATATGTTTGTAAAGCTTTGCTGACGGAGAATTACGTCTGCCAGACAGCATGATGTCTTAGCTGGCCAGACTTCTAAGAATTAATGTGCGTCGTTGTCTAGTCATCCGGCAACCGACAGCACTAGCCGCAAAAACATGAATAGAAAGTTATCGAGCGAAAAACAGTGATGGAATGGTAGATTATGTGTGAGTAAGGTGACGCTGACGACATGGGAGAGTGTTCATTCATTTAATTCTCTTCAACTGCTTGTGTAGCGTTAACGTTCAAAACTTTTACGCTACATCTTCTTATAATTTGCCATCCTCCCAATGTCTTTTCGTGTTTCGTTTGTCACTTTCATGCTGTCTCTGATTCCCTTCTCCATGTTGTTTTCATCATCATCATCCTCAAATTTTTCCGTTGTGCTCCTTATGAAGCAAGGAACCACCACCACTGGTCCCCTCGCAGGAGGCCTGCATCAAGCAGTCACATGATCTTGCAGTAGTGGTTTATGAGGCAGTGTGTATCACGTGATGAAATTGCCAGCACACATGCACAGCCTTATGTTAATTGCCTTTCAAGACATGCCTGAAGGAGCAGTAGTTATATTCCTTATTCGCATCTTGAGAAACCCCCGGGAACTCCATGGCGCCATGGGGTTTTCGCTCTTACTTTACTTGCCCTACTCTGGGAATTCCAGAACAGGGACTACCTTGTATTACTATCAGTGGATTTCCTCAGCGTGTGTCGTATCCGCTGCCACAGTCTTTTCCTCACATGTTCATCTACTGGTGTTTGTTTCATTGTCCCCCCGGTTCCACATTGGCGATCTTGTCATACAATTTTACTCTTTCTGATCTTCGCATGCATCTATTTACGAAAGTTGGAAACTTATTTATTGTTGTTTTTGTTAATCTCCGTGTTTCAGAGCCATCCAATAGGAATACCCGTGATATTTTAGTTGCACATTTAAATTTCTTTTTATTTCTATATATCTTTCAGTGCAGTGATCAACCACCCTTTTTTTTTCCATTCCTGTACTCTTAATTTGATATCGTGATCCATTCCTCCAACTTTGTCTATGTTGCTGTCAAGACATATGTTTGAGTTGACATCTTGTAATGTATCTCCCGGTCGAATATGCCACAGTTACTCTCAACATCTTTGTCTGTTCCCTGTGGATTATCAGACCTTATCGCTTTGAGGTCTCAAGTCTTATCATTTTGTCTTGCATATGGTTACGATAATACAAGATTTCTTAACATAAGGTCCCGTGCATCGATTCTAGGGGGCAGTGTATTTAACCTAACATTTGAAATGCAAAGTTTGTTTATTATGCTTTTATGTACCGTTTTTGTCAAGAAGGGCTCCACAGCCTTCATTTTACAATCAAAGGGGTCCTTAGCCTTCATCAGACATTCAAAGTGGTCCATGATACAAAAACGTTAAGAAACCATGCGATAATGGGTCACTAAAGCCCATCGGTAAAATCTAGGTCGTCGAGCAGTTATGTTCGGGTCCACCGAAATCCATTTTACTAGGTTGATGTCGTTGTTCTCAGAATACAATCCATAGCCAGGAAGAAGAAAACTAGTGGCAAGAGGTTTTTAATTAAAAGGGATTTGCATGTTGCCCTTCATTTAGAACTGTACACCCCAAGTCTTGATATGTTTTCTTCATTAGAGTAATGGACGCTAGGGGGACTCCATAATATTTTATCAATTTCTAAATTGAATATCTGTCTAAATAGCCGAAGACCTTTCCATAAACTGCAAATGTAGTATACAGTGGTGTTGTCAATTACAAGGTTATACTAGAATGCAAATTGATGGTATCTGGTTTGTACTAGATCTGTTTTGTTTAACACTTGCTTGGCCTTCTCTCAATAGTCTGTCTATGGCCTCTTGTCATTTCTCAAGTACTATCCTATTTTGTATTTTCCCTTTCACCGACAGAAACATTATTTCTCTGTAATTTGTGCACTTTTGGAAATTGTCGTAAGTTTTAGATAGGTTAGAAGATAGTTATGGTCCCGTCTGAGCAGAGGTGATAGTGGTAAATATGTGAGGATAAAGGTGTAAGAAATATATTTCACGAGTGAATAGTGTAAGAGGAAGATCTGTCTCTGGAATGAGTAATTTCTCTAGTCCAGCCTATCTATGCGACTATATTTTAGTATAAGACAACCTTTCTCTCCCTATATGAAATATACGTTACACTAAACACACCCACACACACAATTATGTGACAACAAGACACACAAAACGTGAAAAACTATGGTTAATTGGGTATGGGTCTGACCAACACACAACGTTTAGTTCTTTTTGTTGTTTATTATCATTAAACTTTTACAACATTAAAACATCTAGAGAAATCAATAAAATCATTGTTTACAGACATATGAAAATAACCGAATAAGTGCCCTCCCCTTGTCGAGAAAGGATCCCAAAATAAGTTAATGACCCAAAGGTCAAAGATAAGCACTAGGTTACAGAATAGAATATGAAGAACAAATTCCTCACTAAATTACTACTCAGTAAAGTACTCAGTTTAGCGAAATAAAAAAAGAAGTTAGTACAATGATTGTAACAAAGGAAACTATTCACTCTCTCTATCTCTCACTCTGTCATCTGTGGCCACAAACAATCTCGCTTACCTACTCGTAGTGTTGGTATCCCTTGAAAAAAATACAATAGTTCCTGAACCTATACTTTCAGGTGGGTTGCCCAAATATGGCCCCAGTCCAGCCTATATATCGAATAATAATTACAAGGCGGACGCCAAACTCGGTGGTGTAATTTTTCCTGGACGAAACGATTGTCACCACAAATAGTTACTGAAGCAAGACGTGCTCTGGACGTTTACAGTTGTAAAAAGGAGAAAAGTAATTCCGGTATTGCTAAGCATCTGGTTGCTAAGGCAAATGTTACAATATGTAAAAATGATGATGGTAAATCCTATCGGCTGGCTCTAGGGTGAGTGCCGATTTTGAAACAGCACAACTTTCTGAATGAATCCAGTGCTGCGTCTGTCAAAAGTTAGATGCTGATAAATTGGAAAAAATATCTTGGAATTGATAGTCCATTAACTTAATAATTAAAATGTTTATTTGTCTTTTAGCCAGTCCTGTTCACAACATGGACTTATGGACTCGAAAGTCACGAAGAAGACAGCATAAATCCCATCAGTACTGAAGACTATAATCAAGAAAAACACCGCTGGCCGCCCTGTCAGGTCTGCGAGAAATAAACAAGACATTATGAAAAAAAATGCAAATATTCTATAAATACACGGCCGGGGACGAGACTATCTCTCTCCCACTCCGGCAGTCCTGCTTAAAGTTAAAAGGCGCACATTGACTTTATTTACAACTATAGGGTCAGTTTTTTTTTCGCCCGCGCTGCACTTTTAGATTCGCACCAAGGTATGCACCTTCCCGCTTCTCTGCGCGCGTTAGCAATCAGCTCACGCTGTCAACTATTGTTTAATCATCCCTACGCGCACTTACAAATATCGTCTGTCGTTAACAGTTATTTTATTGTCGGCGCCTGTTAGTTTAGTCATAAGGTATAACAATAGTCACTTACTATAAAACACAAAAATGAAATAAACGTGAATCCTATTCGGTCACTATAGTCGCGCTTACACTTAATCAGTCACTAAACCGTATCTTCTGGTGTGAGAAGCGGGTGATAAAATTACATTACACTGAACGACTGGCAAGAAAGTATCTACGCGTTATGTTATTTCACTAATTTTAAACGCTAGGGAATTACATTGAATAAAATGATAAACTTAACACATTTTAACACTTAAGCACAATTTCTATTACCACAAATCAGAAAATGAAATCACCACGAGACAATTCAACACATTTAGCGAAGAATGGTTCTAGTCTGGCGTGATTAGATTATCCGAAAAATCTGAGCGACAACTGATAAATGATTGTGAGGAGACGCAGTATATATACCTTTATGTTCTAATGATCTCTAGAAGATGTTATAATTCACACCTTCTGTATAGTAGGGAAATCAGAAACTACATTTCCCCCAATAAAGGGTTCCACCGGTCTCTCTGTTCGGCGTTGCTGGCCGACAACAAAGCTTAACCCGTGTAACTGGCTTTCTTCTGAGATTACGCCGTTTCTGGAGATCAAACGATTGTCTCCCCCTGAATGTATAAACATCAAAGAGTACACGGGGAAAAATAGTTTTGCCCGTGCAATTCACTACACAGAGGTTCGGTGTTTTTCACGTGTTTCCCACTAGCGGTCTGTCTGGTGTCGTAATATTGACAGATTCGTTCGCGTGAGAAACTTGGGTAAACGGACGTGGTTCGCCCCCTGTTTGACTGGCAGGTTTGCGAAAGCTGGTAAACAACTCTGATGTTATGTTACCAGAAAAAGGGCGTGGATTCAACGGTGAGTCATACAAACAGAAAATTGCGTGGTTTGGCTTAGCCAATGGTAGACACTAAATGGGAAAGCAAAGGCTGTCAGATTACTGTATCAATATTTCCTCTGTACGTCACAGAAATCATCCTTCTTTGGCAGCTGGAACAGACAGCCTTCTTGTCAGTCTGCTTGTATTTCTTTTCTCTTTTTGATTTTACTAAGTAGTTTCTATAATACATCTGTAGAGTCGGTGTTACGCACAAATAATTACTTTTTTCCAAAGTCTTTGTATGATCGTTTTTCGTATGTATGATCATTATTTGACTGAAATGCATGTTATATATATTTTATGGTCTTTTAAAGACAGAGGACCACAATGTTTCAAAAATACTTAACATTTCGGTCCCTAAGACAAAGAAACAAGTAAGGAGTCTATTAGGTTTGATCCAATTCTACGGACGATTCATTCCGAATCTGTCCTCCATTATGGCACCGCTTTCTACTTTATTGAAGAAAGGGTCGCCTAATTTGATCCGCTGGTCAAAAGAATGTCAATCCTCATTGGACCAGGTTAAAGACCTATTTTCATCTCCACCTATTCTTAGGTTACCTACTATTGAGAAGACTTTTGTTCTTCGAAGTGACGCCTCGTCAACTGGGATTGGGGCAGCACTAATGCAGGAGTATTCTGATACTCTGCATCCGGTGATGTATATCTCTAGGAAATTAAATGCTGCAGAAAAGAATTACTCGGTTTTAGACCGTGAGTTATTGGCTATGGTATGGTCTATTCTGAAGTTACAAAGATTTCTTCTAGGCGCACATTTCATTGTGGAAACCGACCAGAAAGCGCTTACTGCTATTCAGAGTAAAAACTTGAAGAGCTCGAGGTCCACTCGTTATGCCATAGCTCTTCAACCATTTCATTTCTCGGTTCGAGCTATCCGTGGTTCGGATAATGTAATGGCGGATATTCTGTCCAGATGCCCACACGATTCCACATGATTCTTCTGTCATATATATATTTCCTAATATACAGTCCAATGTTATAATGACATGTTAGTAGATTTTTTTTTGTTCTCACTTTTTTGAGGGGGAATTTATAACATTGTACCATGTAATTATCTAAGAAGGCTTAGTTAGTGATATACGGGCCAAAAGATCACTCGGCCACATTTAAATAAATTATTTTCAGGATTGTATTGAGAGATTTACCAGTTGTCTTCAAGATTTGTGTTATTGATATTTTCGCAGCACATCATTGAAGATGCGAGATTGTGTCCATTGTGGAACTTTGAGTATATCAAGTCCTGTCCTAGATTGGGAGCGGATGATGTCCACATCTTCTTCTATTGAATGTTTTATGTCAACGAAGATCAACACATGTATTACTTATTAGTTACTGATGCATTACATAATGTAATAAAATAGTGCGGTATATTAATATATTACACCGCTATTTGCAACACATTGTATGATATCATAATAATATATTTGATTTCATATATTGGTATGAGAATAATTTGACTTTTATTATGATGTTGCCAGCATTGTGGTTTGTGTTGGTGGCACCTTCCTGGGATATATACGCGTATACTTAGATAAATTTTTCTCTAAGGACCTGGGATATGATCTCAGTTTCGCTCCAAGTGTTGAGCTATTTTGTTAGGTATATCCGCGCATCATACGTGCGTTAGGAGCCTAGATTTTTCCGGCTCCAGGATTTAAAAAAAAATGTTTCATTTTTTTTTCCCGGGAGGGTGCGGTAATGTTACGCACAAATAATTACTTTTTTTCCAAAGTCTTTGTATGATCGTTTTTCGTATGTATGATCATTATTTGACTGAAATGCATGTTATATATATTTTATGGTCAAAGGGACAGAACCCGAAATATCGATACTGCTATTTTTTATGAGTTTACCTCCTCTTGTATAGAGACACGTTCGGTCTATAATGTCTTGAACGAAGCGTGACCATATCTCCTTATTTGGTAGTATCAGTCAACTGTTGTAGATGTTTGAAACCTTTCTTAACGCTTCTGTTCATGTCCATAAAAGGCGCGACTGTGTAAGACTTTTATCTCGAATGTTCTTAGAATCGTCTTATTGTGAACAGCGACTCAGAGATTGTCACTCTGCGCATGTCTCGACTGGGTTGTCGTTTTGTTGTTCCGCCCAGGTCGGGGAGTTGAGAAATGGACTGATTAGCGAGCGGACGCGACTGCGTCTTGTGATTCTCTGAGGGAAATACATTGTCTTTGTGAGTTAGTTAGCTAACTAGACTATTTCCCGTATTATTCAAGCCTGCCTGGAGGCATATGTTCATGGTTGATTTTCCGAAATAAGGTAATTCCTCTTGTATCGAACTTTAGGCTATCATCTAGAGGTTCGTCATTTTGTCGCCTTTTTGCTCGCCTGTGTGATTCAAAATGGAGAGGTACTTTGACTAGGATTAAGTCACCGGTATCTTTATACCTGAACTAGTTATATATCTATGGGTCGCTCTAGACCAACAAGACTATTGTCTGTGTTCCAGGATTCGTTATATCAGAGATCACGTCCAAGTCAGATGGTTAGACTTAGGAAGGTTATAAAGGTCGAGCTGACCTGTAATCCATGTATGCTACTCACGTGCAGACAGTAAACGGACGTATTGTATACATCTGATCTGCTAGCATCAGGAAGGAATAATTATTATTGTCTATGAACATTAAGGATCTGCAGCTGACCACGGTTGCAGAAGTTATATGTATTATTTATCAAGCTTCGCTATGATATTTGTTTTCCATACAACTATTGAGTATTGACTTCTACATGACTGTCAGTTAACATGAGTTTGAATGCTGCATTCGTTGTACTATGCCGATGATAACATAAGTATCATGACTGTTTTGTGGCGTGCAATAAATGGTATAAACCTAAAGCGAAGTTACCATTTCTATGACTCTACACGTCATGTTGCCTGTGGTGTACCCTGAACTGTTCTACTGCAACACACACACAGCAACAATCTAAACCAGATAAGACACCCACATCTTGCATTGTAATACCTGGTGTCGATAGAGGTGGTAATTTGACGGCATCCTAATTCCACCCTTATCAGTCGGCTCCGATAGTCTCTGCTGGAAAGCTATCTGGGCCAGCAGATTCTACATCTCTTAGACACTTTTGTTTTTGGTTTATAACAATTGACTTGCAACCCATGTTCTGTTGCTTGGATACCTCCGTCATCATGTACTGCTGGTTTATTTAAAAGCATCTCGAAACGTTCGGTCCATGTCTTCATTTTCTCCTTTATGTTGCTAAGCAATGTGTTTGTTCTCGTCCTTGATTAGACCGTTTGACTGCTTACACCTTCTTCTCAGATTTTTATGTGCATATCCTTCGTATTTTCTTTGACTGAACCTTTCTCTGCCGCTCTTGATAACTCGTGAATATATTTTCACGTATCTGCTCCGATACTTATTCTTAATTAATTGATAACTTCCGTGTATAGATCATGATCCTTGACTCTAGGGAACTGGCTTTGCTTCTGTTTTAACATACTGTCTTGGTTTTTTTTGTGTGTCCTATCCTATTTGTGGTTTGTTGTAATCCATGCTTTCTGCCTACGTTCTCTTTTACTCCAGACTGTCTCCAGACTTTTCAATCCATGTATTCGTTACCTGTTGGTAGTTGCCCGCATTAGCTTCGATTTCTCATTATTTAGTACTTACTGGATACAGTAAGTATACATTTTTTCTTGATTAATGAGATATCTCACAGTGAACTTATGCCAATCGTTGTGTGTTGTCGCGTGTCTTCTGATTGTCATATTGATTTGCGTTACCAGAATATTTGTTATGGCTTACGATATTTACTCCTCTTCATACTTTTACGGCGTCATGTAGTGATATTCAAACTTCTTGTTTATGCATGTATGGCCAGTCTAAATTTTGATCCTGTGGTCTGCTGTTTTCCATATTTGTTTATGTGCTCTTCTGTGTAGAAACATGCTTCCTTCTTTAACAGACTGACCTGAAGCTCAGACGTATATAACTATATCTTCATTTTTATTCATTTTTTAATCCATGTTTTCCTTTGACCATTATTGTCTGTTCCTCTTTATGCATCTAGGTAGCCCAACTAAAATGGAATATATTTATTTGTTTTGTTTTTTAATCCGTGATATTTTGAAGACTGGTGTAAAATGTTTCTTAGTCGTTCCCCTTCTACCGTGAGGTGTAGAGGTTTGGAAGAGAGAGCGCCAGACTATCCTATCGGCTGTCTTCCTCCTGGCCTGGTTCCATTCTAGTCCTCGATCCTTCAAAGATTGTCTAATGTTGTCCTCCCAGCGGACTCTGGGTCGTCCTCGGGGTCTGGATCCTTGGCTCTTTGTTTCCCATGCTTGTCGTGGTATCCGATCTTCTCCCATTCTGCAGACATGGCCAAACCATCTTAATTGGGACTGTTCTACTTGGGTCTGCAGGGGGTAGGATTTAAGGCCTTGACGTATCGTCTGGTTGCGTACCATGTCTCTTCTTGTTACTTCGACCACCTTCCTCAGATACCTCATTTCTGAGGTTTGGATCTGGCTTTTATGGGTTGTAGTCATTGCCCATGACTCGCATCCGTATGTCAAGACTGGGACATAGGTGGAGCGGTATACAGCCATCTTTGTTTTCTTACCAACCTCTCTCTTGCTGAGGAATCCTCGATTTATGGCCTGAAAAAGTCTCCCAGCTGCTGCTTTTCGAGTGGCCAACTCTTCTTTGATGCCTCCCTTTCGGTCTATAATAGCTCCGAGGTATTTAAAGTGGTCGACCTGCTCCAGGACCTGTTCTCCCAGCTTAATCTGATGTTTTCTTTCTTCTCGTGATATCACCATGGATTTTGTTTTAGAGCTGCTTATGACCCTCCATCTCTTCTCCAGCTCTTCCTTCCAGACTTGCAGGTTGGATTGGAGATGTGCCTCTGATTTAGCAATCAGGGCAACATCATCAGCAAATGCCAGCTCCGAAATATAGACCTGTCTCATCTTCCAGTACCCCACTGAATACTTTCTTGTTCTCTCCTTACATGCCTTGATGACATCGTCCATAAGGAGTATGAAGAGGTAAGGTGATAGGATATCACCTTGTCTTACACCAGTGGTGGTCCTGAACTCTTCCGACTTATGGTTTGCTGTCCTCACATAATTTCTGCAAGACTTGTAGAAGCTCTGTATAGCATGAATCAGAGGTGCTGGAATATTCTTCCTTGCCAAACAGTCCCAAAGTTTGCTCCAGGGGACCCTGTCAAACGCCTTTTCCAGATCTATGAAACAAAGATGCATCTCACTCTTATACTCAAGGGCCTTTTCACTCAGCTGTCTGAGTGTGAAGATTAGGTCTTGAGTACTTCGGTTTGCTCGGAATCCGCACTGGACCTCATCCAATTGTGGCTCAGCTAGGCGTCGGAGTCTCTGCTCTAGGATTCTAGAGTAGATTTTACCAGGGACACTGAGAAGGGATATGCCTCTATGGTTTCCACACTGTCGATTGTCACCCTTTTTGAAAATTGGTGTTATGATGGCAATCTCCCAATCCTTTGGTATGGTCTTGTTGTACCACGCTGCCTGTAAAACCCTTAAGAGTAATAGGTCGCCTGATGCTCCCATGAACTTAACCATTTCTGGTGTTATACCATCATGCCCTGCTGCTTTGCCCATCTTGATTTTCTCCAGTGCTGCCTTCAGTTCTTCCATCTTTATGTCATCTTCACCATCATTGGTTTTCTCTTCTGTGCTAGTGTTTATCATTTCTGATGCTTCACCATGCTCACCATCCAGGAGTTCTGAGAAATATTCTTTCCATCTTCCCATTACTTCCTTCGGGGCAGTAAGCAATTTGCCTTGCTTGTCCTTTATAAATTTTAGAGGGCATTGTTTTTCCTTCCTCATGTTCTTTAGGGTCTTATAGAACAATTTCTGGTTTTCTTGTGCATCTTTTTCTAGCTTTTCTCCAAATTCTTCCCAGGACTTCTGTTTTGCTGCTAGCACTTTGTTCTTTGCTTCTGTTCTGAGTGTCACATATTCTCTATAGTAAAATGTTTCTACCGTAGATTATTCTATGTTATTAGGTGAGGCATAACATTTGATGATGTTCTTGTTTTTCATTTCGCAGATTCAAGTGTTGCTTATATTAGTCTGGGTCTCATTGTCCCCATTCTGCAAGTGCCTTGTGAGTGTCATTTTACAGTATTGTAGCCACACTTTCACTTTTAGTTGCGCTTCATTCCCTCATGTCCTTAGTGTAACACTGTTTCTTGGATAATAAATTTCCTCTTTTCTATTCCTGGTGATTTTGATTTACGCAATCCCGGGATGTCAATTTTGTAGTTATTTCTGCTTACACCTGTGCAGTTTTCCTTCTTCGTTCAAATATTCCACATGCCTAATATGAAAATCTCCCCAGAAGAGAAAAAGCGAGTCAGTAATCGAGACTCCTTTCAGCGTTTCTGGGCCGAGTCATGAAACTCTTTAATAGAGGATTTCTCTTGTGTCTTAAATGGCTGAGTTGAATTAATGCTTTGGATGAATTGTTCATGCTGTTGAGGTTTTTTTTGTAGCTTGATTTTTGCTAAACCTTCCATAATGGCCGTACACGACATGCCTTGTGGGTTACGAATGGGCGATGAGAGGGTAAGATAAAGATGAATGGGATTTGTAAATCACGGTGAAAGCGAGAGATAGAGAGAATGAGGAGTGCGAGAGAAGATGGGGAGAGGCTTCATTTCAAGAGTTAAATCTGAATTTCTCACATGCTGGAGAGATTCAAATGGCACAAAAAAGTGACAGAAGTTGAGAAATGCGTTTTAGAGGGTGCATGAGGAAAAATTAATAATAACAAATGAAGAAATAAAATCCGTCGTTCATAGAATATATATTGAGATGCTGGGCAGACTTTCAAGGGGTTTCTTTTTGGGGAGTGGGATGGATGTGATGGAAGTAAATCTATATTGTATGTTTTATTATGTGAGAGAAGTAATTAAAAAAAAAACATCAAAACTGACAAGGATCACAACCAAAAACTTTACACGTTTTCGTAAATTGATGTACTCCGAGAGACTAAAATGACATGGCAGAACGAAACCACTTACTTGAGCTATAGAAAGAACAACATAAATAAATACCAGTGAATGTAGGTAAGCATGACAATGACATAATGTTACACGGACAGACGATCTGACTAGAGTCACACAGTAGTAACTTTTCTGGAACCCGCTTGGTGGAAGACAAAAAGACAGATCAGACAAAGAAGAAAATTAGATAAAAAACACAGCAGGAGGGCGGGGGATCGGAAAGGGGGTAAGAAATAATTGAAGTGCGCTGCCCATGACAAGTGAACTTATAGAGATTATGCTAAAAGCCTTCGCTCCGCACGGGTGTTATTTGCGGAATATAGATTGAATTTAGATTGCAAAAGCAATAAATTGTGTTTGGGTGAGCGATTGAAGGAGAAGTTGCGTGGTGTTATTTTGCCCAGAGACTGTTATTCTCAAAAGATTAATTAGGAGAATTAGGATCAAACAGCATATTTGAAAGGGTTTCTTCGTTCACTCTCATGTAGCCACGTCTATTTCTCTCATAAAGTTGGCGGTATGTTTTAGTCCTTCTATGGTTCTCTCTCACACAGTTTCTCCCACAAATGGGTTGTGAAAGTCAACCAACCGGCCTGAATTTTCGCACCTTCTCTTCTGTGATCCTCTTTATGTGTGTCGTCAAATCATAGAGACGGTGAGCGACTTCTTTTAAAATGAAAACTTTGAGGTGAAACCTAGATCTAAGTGAAGTAGGAACCCAGTATCTGGGCTGTCGTATCTCACTCAGGAAAATTACGCTCTGTGATTCTGTCTACCCTACCACTTTTGCCTTTCACTACATTGGCGGTCCACTTGGATGCCTTTGCCTTCTACGTTTTCAGTCCACCCCACGACAATGATTTTAATAATCTTTTTGGTCACAGGACTCACAAGGCTGAGAGTCAGGCGAGCGTCACATTTACTGGCTCCTAGTTTCTCTGGCAAGGTTATGGAACAGCCGGGTGAAATAAATAGGTCATGCGTTATACTACTCGTATAACAAAAGGGAACAGAGAACGGCCTACATTACGGCTACAAGACCCTCGCCAGGGACGAACTAACGAAAACAGAAAAGGAAGAAAGCAAGAACTAAATCATCATCATCATCAACATTATCATCATCAACAACACCTTTGTTGCTCATTTTGGAGCATGGAGCCACCACCGTGGTTGCCCCCTTGAGAGAATCTATGCCAAAGTACAAACTCTTACAGTAATGGTTTCGGTAAATTCTTCTTGTACATTATGAGATTGCCAGCCCCATGTTATCTCACATTAGTCGCATTGTATGAATTGTCTGAAAGAAGCAATAGTCCTAATCTGACTTTGTTTCCCCAGAGACCCCTAGGCACTGCACGAAACCGAGAAGTGAAATTCGTCAAAAAGTTATAAAATAAAACGACCTATAAGTATGAGTGACGCTTCCGTAAAAACTTTTAGAAACACAATGATCACTCGAGTGGTGGCCACACTTTTCTTACACGGTTATGAAAATTGATTTTAGTAGGTCGTCTGGTATGACTCAACTGTCATATGTGTCATTAAGTAGTTTTGTTGCAATTTGTATTCCAAACTCGTCAAGTACTTCCACTTCTTGGACTGTGAAACAATTTGGTTCTGTTTCTTTTTTCTATACGCTTAATAGCATCTGTGATTTCATCTTCAAGTATTGGTGGTTCTTTCTTATTACTTCCAGTTAATTATTATTCTATTAATTCTGACCGTTCTTCTTGATGAAGCTTACATATATATATTAATTAGATCTTGTAAACTATTTCTTTTCTTCATTGATACTTTACCCTCCTTTGATTTCCGACATCTAGTGTTTAAGTGTGTGTATTATCCGACTATAGTTATTACAATGATTTCGAATTACCACGATGTAGCCACATCTGTAATATCCCGGACGTATGGGGCTTTGCCTGTTTTTTAAGTTAAAAAAATTACAGTTTTCACTCCATCTCTCAAATCTACACCTTCAAAATCATTTCCTCTGCGCCATGAAGATTTAAGCATCTAGATCAATAATAAGTAGAATAATAACTTCAGTAACAGCTCATGTGATTTGAATGCCCAGTGAAAGAGTCTATTCAATAACGACTTCTATGAAACGAAGTCTGTTTAATATCTGCTAATCTAAAGAATGCACTTACTCTCACTTCAGCAATACAATTTTCAGAACGCTGATGTACACGTAAGAATAATTTATATATTATCTATACAGCACAGACACTTAATTCTCCTTCTTCTGCTTTTTCTTCTTCTTCCTCTACGTCTTAATCTTCTTCTTCTTCTTCTTCTTCTTCTTCTTCTTCTTCTTCTTCTTCTTCTTCTTCTTCTTCTTCTTCTTCTGCTTCTTCTTTTCTTCGTACACTCTCAGACGTCTACTTATATATTTTCCAAAAGCAGTAGTCAGCTTGAGGCTACTTGCATCTCCATAGAGTTTTTCCAGGAATTGTTTTGGAAACGGCCATATGTCACTCCAAAGTTCAGGGAAAGGTAAAAATTGCTTATATTTGCTGTCACAAAAATATTTGGTCGATCTCTTTTCCTCTCCGGCAGTACTTAGTTAAATGTGTTGTGTACTAAATTACTTGCAATTTCCGTGGTCGCCCATTTCTTTCTCTGCTATCAAAGTATATTAGCTATTTTCTTATCAATTTTACACTCCGTTCAGTGATAATTGATCATGTTTGCTTTGCGCTTCTCGGCTTTGCTAAGATTGAGACGCAGATAAAACCAAGATGGTCCCGGTCAATTTTCGTATAGTGACCGCTTGTCATGTTTACCAAGGAGTGCCCCGCGATAAATTATCGACCTGTCGGCATGCACTCGGCGGAAACGAATGATATAATCATTTCCTGTACACCTTGTTACAAAGACATTACTTTAGATGAAAGTAAGATGTTGTATTTGAGAAAACATTGCCGAGAGAGGATCGAATGGTTTCATTCCTTATTTGGGAGACATGACCTTTGCAGTAACGCGCAGAAATTTCCATGTGGAAATAATTTGAATTACCCCATCCTAAACACGTGTGTTTGAAATTATTGGCCGGTACTCGAGATGTAAACATCACATTTCTGATTTGGGCCTGGTCTTATAGTAAACAATGCGTGCTAGGAACGAGAAAGATAATATTACCTGACACTTAAGTCGGTTGAAAGCACTGTGAAAATCTACCTCGCACCAAGAAGACAACCAGACCTTGCTAGAGTTATGACTAAAATCAGCTTTCATTTATCAGACTGGAGCCTTGTTTGAGCGTCTTGAGGACTTACAGCTCATGAAAAAACTCTACAATTTTAACACGGAAAACCGGAATCTGAGGGAACTGAAACACAAGTCAAAGTGGGAACTTATTGCAAAAGTAACAACACCCCAGACCAAATGTAAGAGGCCTCTACAAATGCCTTTATTTCGCCGAGCCAGCAGTCTGTGAGCCTAAAGATTGGCGGAAGTTGTACATTTTGAATTCTATATTTTTTCATACGTTTTTAATACGTATATATTGACATGAATATTAAAATGTGAAAATTGCTAGTGGATGTCCAATTCCTTTGACGCTGACAATCTCAGCATATAGAATGATGAATGATGATTTTATGAACAACCACTGCCAGGGCTGGTGACTGCTTTATTCGAGTTTCTTATAAAGAACCAAAAGCAGAGGTAGTCCCAAGTTCCAAATGGAGCAGGGAGGGCATGATGAAAGACATGATGTACATTCTTGTTATATTATTAACCTTTTCAACCAGTGTAAATGTAAAACATATTCATTCTAAATGCAATGAAAGTTTCAACCTTTTCAACCAGTGTAAATGTAAAACATATTCACTCTAAATGCAATGAAAGTTTCAACCTTTTCAACCAGTGTAAATGTCAAAAATATTCACTCTAACTGTAATGAAAGTTTACAACCTTTTCAACCAATGTAAATGTAAACATATTCAAACTATATTGTTAACATTTTCAATTAAAGTTAAATATAAAACAATTCATTTTAAATGTAAAGATAGTTTTTCGCCCACTGAGATTAATATTAATTCTCAGCGAGGGTAAAAGTTCTGTGGTAGATGGGATTGTGGAATGAAAAGGGGGGGGGGGGGCACATAAGAAAGTGTCGGGAAACTCAATACTCAGAGGGTATGTGTTTCTCTTCTTTTGCCATACTAGTTGGTACCAGTTGAGGGTACTATTTCTGGAACAAGTGAGGGTATACGTTGCTTGAAGTCGATGCTTGACACCAGCATCAGACGGGTCTTAGAGACGCAGGACCAGCTTTGCAGTTACTCCCTGATCCTACTTGGAACGTGCTGCAAATCTTAATCTTGACCAGGGACGCGAGCGATCCAGTTACCTATCTGCGAAGAACCAAAACACTAGCGGGAGCAGACACCCCAGCAGCTAAGTGTACAAATAACAGCTGCCAAGTGAAACTTTCCCTTATATTAATCCCCATTAACATCATATGATGATGACCAATGTTTGTTAAAGAATTATTCAATTTTTACTGACTGTTAAAGCCAAATTGATTATTAAATTTGTTACTTATGTCTATCCCAATTTAAAGTTGATTTAATCATTTTGAATGTGTTGTATCTGTATGTCTCAGTCAATTTCGTAAACACACTTAAACAGAGCTATACAATAATAATAAGAGGAATTCGCTGAATTAACTCAGGTGAGGGCTTGAACGAGCTAACGAATTATAAGATAATATTATCCTTCATAAAAGTTGACGGCAGATATTAGAAGTAACGTGCTCAGCCAATGCAGTATTGTTCTCGCTTTTCTGAATATCTTGTTAATATTCTTTGGAGGTAGAAGCATCGTTATCCTTCTATCTACAACTCTGCCAAGAGTAATCTTGTGCGAAAGTAGACACCTTTGAAGACCCACATCAGTTAGTCTTGAGTTTTGGCCACAGTTGCACCACTACTGCAGAGTTAAGGGGAGGCAAACCGTGACATTAGCTCAAAGACAACTTTTATAATTAAACGAGCAAGTTAGTTGCCAAAATATCGACAATTTCATTCATTCCATTCCATTTCAACTTCTTTGGATCTTTGTAGTCATGACTTATCATGAATTATGATCAATGGTCAATGAACCACGAAAAAGATTGAAAGACCTGCGTGCTCTTTTTATATGGCTGTTTTAGTTTATCCTGAAATTTCACTGTGCAACATGTGCCCACACAAAGCGATCTGCTACCAAACCGCCTGCAGCAGGTTTCGAACCTGGTATATCTGGATTATGAAACTGCGTTCATATCCATTAGGCCACAGACGCCTTTCGCAGGTACTGTCCTTTAACATGGTATCTACACACAAATATAGGCCTCACACGGCCATGAACAACGTATGAATTACAATACGAAAATACCAATGTAACTTGTCTCACTACCAGCTCAATCTATCAACATAATACATTCTAGTATGCCCTACCGAATGAACATTATCGCTGACTATCACTTACTAGCGAAACGCTGTGCCAATGGTACTCTCAACACATCGACACTTTACAACTCTGTTATCTATGGAAAATGTCCATTAGATCCTATCCACATCTAGAATTATAACATATAATCCACTCAGCATGAAATATGGCAAGTACTATAATCATCCCAACATGGCATACAAACCACCACAAGAATGCTGGCGAGTGAAAATATCAGCGACCTACCTCGGCCGCTGACTAGGAGGGAACTGCCTTTTGCGCCAAAACCCGTTCCCGCTTCCTGTCCTGTCACCTGATCTGGACAACCAGCTTCTCTCAGGGTTGCCAACCACCCAAGGTGGCCAATCTGAAATTTCGGCGAAATAGCGCCGTGACAATAACGTAAAACATTAATTCCTAATAATATTTTTCTCTCTCATGAAAATTCACGTTTTCTGTTTCTTAGGAGGAAAAAAAACTAATTTAATGCGTCCTGAAAGCTTCATTGGCCATTTAATGGATGTATTCTTATTTGCGTAAAAGCTGTTATTATAAGAGATATTATATGTGTATTTTTATGTTTATGAATTCCTAACGCGAGATTACGTCAGGGTAGTCTTTAAGGTCAAGGTAGTCTCAGAACATATGCTGCCGTAGAGGAGTAAAGTGTTTCAGACTACACTATTGTAGGTCCGGCTTTTTGAGATAGGGTGAACAGTTCTATTCGTCCTTGCCTTTACCTTCCCTTACATACGAGCTGGAGTAAGGTGTTCTTTTACAGCTGCGTATAGTGGAGAGTGGCGCTGCCAGGTTTCTAGCCTGGTAACTTTGTTGCGAGAGGCTAGAGTTCGAACCCCTTTGTCAGTCCTCAAAGATTGAAAAAAAAAATGTTTTGTTCGTTATTGAAAGTAAATTAGCTTCACGCTCATCACGAATACAACGTCCGATCTTGCGAAAACGACAGGCATTGCTTGTGTGGCTTTCGTTTCCTGTCAGTAGTGGACATTGTACGTCGTCACTATAAATAATCTTGTCAAGGAAAATTAAAGTGGAATTAATCTTATGCTCAGGTATTCTTTCATTCCTTGGTTTCGATAAGCTGCTTCTAGAGTTATATTTGCGTATCAACGATTAACTGAACATTTCTTTTGTTACATTTTACATTTCTATTTTGTACTGTTTATTTATAAGCAAGGTTATTAATTTGTTTCTGAATTTCGTGATATTAGCTCAAGTATATGATTGATCTATTTATTTTCTTTGTGTGCTCTGTTGTTTGCTGGTTGACGAAGAGTCTTCCCCCGAAACGCCTAGTCCCATTAACTGTGCTATTCCACTGTAAAACGTACATTCACACAGTCCCATCTTTTGTCTCTTTTCGGGTAAATTTCTACATAACATAAACACAAGTTAATAAACGTTGATCTCTTGAATATTTTTAGCGGAAGGATAAGACTATATATAAACCAGTAAACCGGAGCGTTTCTTATAAAAGTGTATGGTTAGAGCGTGTGCGACAGTCTCTTAATATCATACTCAATAATTCATTTTCTGTTTTTTGCCTAACCACATCCTCTTCTTCAGAATATGCAGTCAAATTAGTGGAACCGATCTGGAATAAATCAGTTGATTGAAATACCTGGGCACGTTAATAACGACACGTGGAAGATGCGTCTCAAGGTTGTAGCGGGCACCTTTGCACCAAGTCTCCACATGGTCTTGCAGCAGTGGTTCCGGTGGCAATTGGTTTTACATGATGAGGTTGCCAGCCTCATGCACAACTTCATATTAGTCGCCACGTACGGCATGCCTGAGAATGCAGTATGCCTATTTTCAAGAATAAAAAGAGCTAGAAAATGTGGCGAACTGAAGTTCTTAAATGCCTGTAGTCCGTGATATATTTGTCTACTGCACGTTGTCTTTATGTTCTGTTAGTTGGTGTTTTGTACTGTTGCGATGCTTAATTCTATATCGCTGTTATCTTCCATGGCAAAGAAGCCTCGAGTTTCAGATGTTCTTATGTTGACTTGTATTATTTGTATTCTCTTTTTATTTCAGATTTACCGCTGGCAGAGATCTGTTTTCTTCAAGCTTTGGATGTTCTTGCCTTTCAACGTCTATTTCACTGGATCATCATCGTAACTTCTTCACTTTTGTCTGATGCAAACATCGATGACCATTTTTGTGCATAAACATCACTAATATTCAAACGGATACTTACAATTACATACGCAATTATGGAGAATATTGAAGAACATTGCGAAGACGAATTACATGATGCTGAGTCTGATGTCCTTATCCAGGACAAAACAGGACACCAGTCACTTTCTCAGCCCTCATCATTTTCGTCCTCGACCTCATCACCCTCTGTTAAGATGAATTACGCTGCGTCTGTGTCAGGTAAAAACAATTCAAACGATAAATTGCTCATTAACGACACACCGAGATCGCCCGATGATAAATTGGAACCCACTTCAAAAATGACAGCCAGGTTCAGCCCCACATCACAGACAACTGCGACTTCTGCCGCGAGGAGGATGCCGCATCTTCATAAACTTGAGAAGTAAGTACTGTAGTCCTTTTCTGTGCTTCAGTGTGTTATTTAAGAATGTATATACCAGGGTAAAAGGTAAAGAGTGTCTGATTGACAGAGTGGTTAAAGGTGTCAGGTTCGAATCACGGAACCGACACGCTGCAGTCTACTCAGCTGTAAATGGGTACCTGAATTTGAATTAGAGAAGGAAAAGGCACCGAAGAAGGGAACTGGTTACCCCCGCCTCTCGATGCTGGACCTAGTATAAGAAGTCTCTAACACTTCACCCCCCTACGGCTGTATCTGCTATGAGACTACATAGCCACTTCGTACGTTTACATTTTTATATCCTTACTTTTTATCTGACTGCTTTGACGGTCGGCGGCTAAGGATCAAAGAAGAAGAAGACTTTTTATCTATTGTGTATCCGTGAAACAAATATTACAACAAAGTACAATGGCTGTTATTTGTCAAATAAGCTTCATTTTTATTATTTGCAGAAATAAAATAAAATAAACTCTAAAATGGCGAGACAACAAAATTGCGGCCCGATATGAAATCCCTGTTGAACAAACCGAATGTCACTCTGAGTTTGTTAATTTAACGTGGCATTTCATTATATATTTATTAAATACAATGACAGCTAATTATAATTATAATTATCTTTATTGTGACGTTCATTACACATACATTAATTCTATAGAAGTGAAGAAATCAAAATGGGGAACAAAACTGGTTACCCGATGTTACTTTTAATTAGCTTCTTTAGCGTAACACTCATGTCGCCGTCTACAATACCTGCCGGCTTGTATTACCCATTAAGCACACAAGGCACGTGCTTAGGGCACCAGCGGCTCTCAAATGTAAAACAATGACTGTATAATATATGAACTCTTCGATCTACATGTTCCAGTACTTTGATTTGTAACGATGGTAACACTGGTCATTTCCCATCTTTTTAGTTGTTCATTGTCGAGGAGTGTTTGTATTTTTAGAACAACAATGCGGAGTGGGGAAATGTAAAATATGGGAATTTTACTGTAATAAATTTGTAAAATGTGTTACTGTTTCTTAAATTCTTGAGCATAATCATGGATTTCGTAATACGAAAATCGAGAAAGAAGCTATTTTAAATAAATATGATTGTAAATTAAAAAAAAAACACACACATATTATTTGTTTTAACATTATGTTTGTTTTAACTGCACGTTTTGTAGGAAGGAGGGCACCATACTATTGCAAGTGCTGACGGCCCTAGAAGACCTTAATCCTGCACTGACAACGTGTTTGTTGAAACTTAAGAAATCTGTAATAAGTGTCAATCAGTGAATGCCACTCTCTCACAGAGATCAAAGGACCAAAGTTCACATCAACACTCATCTAGTTTTATTCCATCTATCTCTTTAGATGTATGTCTCCACATCACTTATGTTATTGTTCCATCTATCTCTCTAGATGTATGTCTCCACATCACTTATGTTATTGTTCCATCTATCTCTCTAGATGTATGTCTCCACATCACTTATGTTATTGTTCCATCTATCTCTCTAGATGTATGTCTCCACATCACTTATGTTATTGTTATATCTATCTCTCTAGATGTATGTCTCCACATCACTTATGTTATTGTTCCATCTATCTCTCTAGATGTATGTCTCCACATCACTTATGTTATTGTTCCATCTATCTCTCTAGATGTATGTCTCCACATCACTTATGTTATTGTTCCATCTATCTCCCTAGATGTATGTCTCCACATCACTTATGTTATTGTTCCACCTATCTCTCTAGATGTATGTCTACACATCACTTATGTTATTGTTCCATCTATCTCTCTAGATGTATGTCTCCACATCACTTATGTTATTGTTATATCTATCTCTCTAGATGTATTTCTCCACATCACTTATGTTATTGTTCCATCTATCTCTCTAGATGTATGTCTCCACATCACTTATGTCATTGTTCCATCTATCTCCCTAGATGTATGTCTCCACATCACTTATGTTATTGTTCCATCTATCTCTCTAGATGTATGTCTCCACATCACTTATGTTATTGTTCCATCTATCTCCCTAGATGTATGTCTCCACATCACTTATGTTATTGTTCCATCTATCTCTCTAGATGTATGTCTCCACATCACTTATGTTATTGTTCCATCTATCTCTCTAGATGTATGTCTCCACATCACTTATGTTATTGTTCCATCTATCTCTCTAGATGTATGTCTCCACATCACTTATGTTATTGTTCCATCTATCTCTCTAGATGTATGTCTCCACATCACTTATGTTATTGTTCCATCTATCTCTCTAGATGTATGTCTCCACATCACTTATGTTATTGTTCCATCTATCTCCCTAGATGTATGTCTCCACATCGCTTATGTTATTGTTCCCTTCCCTTCTCCCTTATTATATTATGATCTTCTCTTTATCAATTTACATTACAACTTAAAGTACATGCAAGAATGAATGAACGAATGAATGAATCAATACCCTTTAGCTCCCCAAGGAGCATAGGCCTTCAACAAACGCATGCCAAGTCTTTCTGTCACGTGCCATCAGCCAAGTCTTTCTGTCACGTGCCATCAGCCATGTCTTTCTGTCACATGCCATCAGCCATGTCTTTCTGTCTAGCCTACTCTGGAGCCTACTTATGGAACAGCCTTCCACACCACCTAAAAAGCCTACCTACACAATATTCATTTAACAAAGCACTTTTCAAACACTTCCTAAACACTGATTATCTACCCCATAGAAACATCATTTGCCTGTCAACATCTCATCCATAGGTCAACATTTCTTTTCCACTTCCGCTCGTTTTTAATGGGAATAATTTGTTTGTTATCCATGTAATACTATTATATAATGTAATGTATGTGAGAATGGACCCGCATACCACTGTACTTTAGAGATGTGAATGTTTCCGTTTGCTTAAATGGGTGATGTACATGCAGATATAATTTTTTTTTTTTAAACTGCTGAAAGACTTTTTCTGTTACAGAAGTGCGCAAGAAAGTGTTATTATTATTATTTCAATTTCCGCCAAGAATGTATGGATGTAAGCGAGAATGTGTTTTTGTAATTCTTGTATTGAGGATTGATGACACATTCAAAAATACTACAGATTAGACGTTTTGACCGCATAAGTGAGTGTCGGTATACATAACTTATTTATTTATTGTTTTGTTTATATTATTTTATTTATTATTATTATTATTTTTCTTCAGTCACTATCTTTATTTAAAAAAAAAAAAAAACCTAGGCTACTCATTTTTTATTATGATTGTATACTGTAAATGAATGCTGTTATGTTAACTTTATAATGTTGCATGCCTTTAAATTAATGCTTAAAGTAATATGTGGGAATAAAAGGATATAGTATGCAAGATAAATGAGAGTGAAAGGGCAGAATGTTAGACGGGCCTGCGCGCCCAATTCTCAACCCTTCGAAAATAAAGTTCGTTCGTTCGTTCGTTCGTTCGTTCACTTGCCATCAGCCAAGTCTTTCTGTCACGTGCCATCAGCCATGTCTTTCTGTCACGTGCCATCAGCCAAGTCTTTCTGTCACGTGCCATCAGCCATGTCTTTCTGTCACGTGCCATCATCCATGTCTTTCCGTCACGTGCCATCAGCCAAGTCTTTCTGTCACGTGCCATCAGCGATGTCTTTCCACGTCTTCCTGATTCTTTTCGCTTTTGTCCCCAGTTCTCTACTCCATGTTTTCTCGTCTCGTCTGTTTCTTTTCCCCTGTAGATTCTAGAACAAGGTCTGCCTTGTAATGCTATCAACAGGTTTTCTCAATGTGTGTCCTATCCATCGCCAGCGTCTTCTTCTCAACTCTTGTTCCACTGGCACTTGTCTGGTTCTTGTCAACAGTTTCCCATTGGTGACCTTATTATACCATTTCAACATTTCTTGTCTACACAAGCACCCATGTATGAACATCTGTAGCTTTTTGGTTGTTGTTTTCTTGTTTTCCATGTTTCCGATAGTTAATGGGCACAGCATAAAAATGAGAGAGACAGAGAGAGAGAGAGAGAGAGAGAGAGAGAGAGAGAGAGAGAGAGAGGGGGGACAGTTTGAGGGAGAGAGGGAAAGGGAAGGGCAGCATTTTAGACATGTCTGCAGAATGGGATACGATCGGCTACCACGAAAAGCATGGGAAACTAAGAGCCAGAGATCCAGACCTCCAGGACAACCCAGAGTCCGCTGGGAAGACAAAATTAGACAATCTTTGAAGGACCGAGGACTAGAATGGAACCATGCCAGGAGGAAGACAGCCAATAGGATAGTCTGGCGCTCTCTCTTCTAAACCTCTACACCTCACGGTAGAAGGGTAACGACTAAGTAAGTAAGTAAGAATGGCCGATACAATGGCGTCAGTATTTATCTTGTCCCTTTCTTTGGAGCTCGGAGACGCAACCCCATCTGTCCCCTTGCAGGAAGTCTGCACAAAGCATTCGCATGCTCTTGTAGTAGATGTTTCTGTAACTATTTATTTTACATGATGAGGTTGTGAACGCCATGCACAACCCCATATTAGTCGTCTTACAAGACGCTACAAGAGACAGCAACATTTGCTGCCCGCTTTGAAATCACGCGCTAAACAGGCCGAATCTTCTTCTTCTTACACTCTCAGACGTCTACATGAATATTATCAAAAATAGCAGTAGTTAGTTTTAGGCTATTTGCTCTCCATTGAGTTTTTAAAAAAATGGAGATGCATTCCACTTCCTCCAAATTTCACTTAGATAGATAAATAGACAGACAGACAGATGCTTACATAAATAGATAGATACATTGATAGACGAATCTATCTATCTATCTATCTATCTATCTATCTATCTATCTATCTATCTATCTATCTATCTATCTATCTATCTATCTATCTATCTGTCTGTCTATCTATCTATCTATCTATCTATCTATCTATCTATCTATCTATCTATCTATCTATCTATCTATCTATCTATCTGCCTGTCTGTCTGTCTGTCTATCTGTCTGTCTGTCTGTCTGTCTGTCTGTCTGTCTGTCTGTCTGTCTATCTACGAGGGGCGTTCAGAAAGTAATGCACCACATCGTTTTTCTCAGCTAATAATGAAGATAGAAGCATGAAATTGTGCACACTTCAAATATGGCATGTGCCAATTGTGTGCACCAAATTGCACCTCAACCGGCCAAATAATACGGCTGCCCTAAACCGTTGAAATGGAGCGTGTTAGCAACTTGCGTTATAAGCAGCGAATTGTGATAGAATTTCTTGTTGCAGAGAAGGAAACTGTTGTGAATATTTACAAGCGTCTATGTGATGTGTATGGAAGTTTTGCAGTCGACAGGAGTACAGTCAGTCGCTGGGTTCAGAGAATCAAAGAATCAGGAAGTGGAGATACGGAGCTGCTTGATCGGCCGCGCTGTGGACGTCCTGCCACAGCCACCAACGCAGAAATGTTGAAATGCGCTGAGGGCATTATTCTTACTGATAGGCGAATCACTACTCAACAATTGGCCTTACAGCTGTCAGTCAGCATTGGTAGTGCAAATGCAGTTATAAAAACTCTCGGATTTTCTAAGGTTTGCGCAAGATGGATTCCTCGAAGTCTCACAAATGACCACCGATTGCAAAGGAAAGCAATTTCTTCTGAATTGTTGGAGTGTTTCAATGCTGATGGAGAGAACTTTTTGGCTAAGATCGTTACAGGTGACGAAACCTGGGCACATCATTTTGAACCTGAGACAAAAAGACAGTCAATGGAGTGGCATCATCCGCAATCACCACGAAGAAAGAAATTCAAGACAATTCCTTCAGCTGGAAAGGTCATGATCACTGTCTTTTGGGACATTGAAGGTGTGATTCTTGTGGACGTTATGCCAAGAGGAGAGACAATCAATTCGCAAGCTTACATTAAGACTTTGAAAAAACTCAATCAACGTTTTCGCAGAGTTCGGCCGCACAAGAATCCAACAGACCTGCTTCTCCTTCACGACAATGTGCGACCTCACACAAGTCTGGCAACACGGGAAGCAATCACCAAATTGGGTTTGACTGTACTACCCCATCCACCCTATATTCCCGATTTGGCACCCTTTGATTTTCATCTATTTGGTCCACTTAAAGACGCACTCCGTGGGACAAGGTTTGAAGATGATGAAGGAGTGATTCATGCAGCGAAGAAATGGCTACATGATCAAGACAAAATCTGGTACGGGCTAGGAATACATGCACTTGTTTCGCGCTGGCATAAAGCCGTACAAGTTGATGGGGATTGTGTTGAATAAAACCAATGTTTACATGACATATCCATGTATATTGTGTATAAATTTCATGCTTTTTGAATAAACAGCTCCTGAGAAAAACGATGTGGTGAATTACTTTCTGAACGCCCCTCGTATCTGTCTGTCTGTCTGTCTGTCTGTCTGTCTGTCTGTCTGTCTGTCTGTCTGTCTGTCTGTCTGTCTGTCTGTCTGTCTGTCTGTCCGTCCGTCCGTCCGTCCGTCCGTCTGTCTGTCCGTCTGTCTGTCTGACCTTGTCGTCCTCTATCTCTTATGTTTTCTTTAATCGTTCCTGTTGTCACAATATTCTAGTTTTCATATTTTCATAGCGTGCCAGAAGAAAGTGTACTTCTTCCTTCCAACATGCTGAATAAGCTTCCTTTGCGCCTTGATCTCTTTCAGGCCATTCCTCATTGATCTTTTTGAGTCCGTCCTTGGTATTTGTAACAATCATCTGTCAGACAACACCTATAAGGCGTCTAGTGCGTTACGCATTGTTTACGCATGTATAACATCAATCGGATTGTATTTCCTGCACACCGATGGTATCAGTTTTCTTATGGCTCCTTTTACAGTAGAACTCCATTTATCCGAACCCCATGGGACCGAGCATCGTTCGGATAATCAAATGTTCGGATAATTGGATTACATAATGTATCGAGTACATGTACACATATTTCTAAAAATAATTAACCATCACAAGGAAAATACACTATAAAACATATTTACTTGTACTGTAATAATAATACCCACACTGTATTAGATTACTGTATCACCAAAATCTGTCATTACACTGCAGTGCATGTACTACTTGTATTAATTTTTTTTTTTTTTAAGAAAGAGAAATGTTTTCAAAATAACATTACAAACGAATCAAAACCAGGCGCAACTTACGTATACATGTACTTGCACAGATGTAGCCCACTATTTAAAATAATGAGGAATCCTCTTTTGCACCAAACTGGATAGTCTCCTTTTGGTTCCTAAGTCCCGCATTCTCTTCAACAGCAGAAGCTGTGTAGGACAGCTGTCATCTTCTTGCTCGTACCAAGCCATCGCTGATTCTAGTGCTATAAAGGCCTCTTCAGGACTTGGTCGACGTTTTGGGTTTTCTTCATAATCTACAAGTACATCATGTACTTCTGAGGAGTCTTCGTCATCGGTCACTACATGTATTTGGTTTTCTTTTTGCACAAAAGACAAAATTTCTTCGTCATTCAAAAACTGAAAACCAGAATCATTATCATCTTCTAGCCACATGTGGGCATCATCTTTGTCACAGTCCGAAAATCCGGGCATTGAAACAGTTCCACAACTTCATTTATACAATCATCATTTATGTCCACTGCAGTAGTTTCATTTCCTCCTTTTTTCCCAAGCAATCTATTCCAAGCCTTGTTGAGATTATCTTGTGACGCGGTGGTCCAAGCATCAGCTAACATATAGCAGCAGTCTTTGAAATTAAGCTTTTTGGAAAACGCCACCACACTTTCTTCATCTTCAGCCAACAATAAACGACGCAGGACTTCCTTCTTGTACATCTTTTTAAGCTTTGCTATAACTCCCTGATTCATTGGTTGAATCAGTGCTGTTACATTGGGAGGCAGAAAAATTACTTTAAAATTTGCATCAACTGCATTCAATGTATCCGTCTCTGGATGAAATGGTGCATTGTCCAGTAGAAGAATTACTTTTCCAGTTTTCTTTTCTTGTTCTCTCAACCTCTTCACATTTGGGATGAACTGATTTGTATACCAATCAAGAAATATTTCACTATTCATCCAAGCACTCTTTTGTGCTTTGTAGCACAATGGGAGACATGTCACATTCTTTAAACAACGTGGTTTTTTTGGCTTTGTCGATCATTAGCACCGGTAAACGATGACTTCCACTGGCATTCGCGGCTACCAAAATTGTTACTCTGTCTTTGCACTTTTTAAACCCAGGGGCAGCTGCTTCGCGCTGACATGCAAGTGATTTTTGAGGCAATGATTTCCAGTATAAGCCAGTCTCATCGGCATTATACACATCATCGAGTGAATAACCTTCTTCTTCCAAAAAAAGCCAAGAATGTTTCTTTAACATTTTCAGCTGCAGTTGCATCGCTAGATAAAGATTCCCCTTGAATCTCCAGTTCTCGTATGCCATGACGAGATTTAAAGTCAGGAGGACCGTCAAGTTGATTGTTGAACTGAAGTGCCTTTTCACACTATAGAGAGCCAGAGATAGGTTCCGATTTGCTTCTTCTTTGCAGACACCATATATACAAAGCCTCTTCCAATTTCAAATATTTCGCATTTCTCATGGTCTTACGTTTCTTCGACCCATTTTCACTCTCCAATTTCGATGCAAAACTCATAATTTTATCCTTTTTACTTTTGATGTCAGAGACGGTAGCTTTCCCAACATTGAAAATCCTCGCAAGTGAAGACACAGTTTCACCTTTTCCTAGTCTCTTGATAATTTCTGTTTTCGTTTCAATTGACAAAACATTGCGGTTCCTTTTATATGCTTTAGGCCTACTGGAAGATGCCATATCGCACAGAGAAATACTTGTACACCAAAATTATTCTGCTGTAGTAGCAGACACAATTATTTTAAGTTGAACTGTCTGTTTAGCTAGTGTTCTGCCTAGAACGCACACGTACACTGGATTGGTAAACCAGATATTAACTGATTATGATCTAACTGACTTCCTGTACGTAAGCGACCGACCATTAGCCCATCCCATCCTCTACAAATTGTTCGCACACATTTGAAGCTTGCCACATGAAAAGATTCAGAAATGTAGTCTAACGTGACTGGTGGCGATTGATTTTTTTTTTTTCTGGAAAAAGTGTTCGGATAATTGGATGTTCGGATAATTGGGGTTCGGATAAATGGAGTTCTACTGTATTTGGAAACACGTGTTCTCTAATAACAAGTTGATGTAAATAAAGATTTTTATGAATATTTTTAAATTTTTGTTCATTGCCATGTCCATAAGCTCTTCAAAGCCGTTGCTGTCTGTTTGTATCTTTGCATTTAGGTCACCCATTAAGAATATATTTCTCTATTTGTCAATGGCGTGTTTAACTCAGGAGTAAATTCTTGCACCGATTCTTCTTTGCCATTAGTTAGCTTATAACGTTTCTTTTGCTTAAAAAGATGAAGGTTGTCCAGTAGCAAATAATACCGTTCGGGAGTGAAGTGTCAGAGGCTTCACTATACTAGGTCCAGCAATGAGAGGTCTTTTCTTCTTTGATCCATAGCCGCCGACCGTCAAAGCAGTCACTGGCCATCACGCCTGGTGGCGTCTTGTAGGGCAACAACAAATTGATTCCACTTTGCTTGGTCGGTAGCCATCCTTCGTACAGTGCCCCAACTCTGGTTCATTCTTTGCAAATCAGCCTCCACAGTCCTCCGCCAAGTTGTTTTTGGTCGGCCTCTTTTTCGTTTTCCTTCAGGGGTCCATAGCATAGCTGGTCTTGTGATGGCATCGGGGTCTCTTCTGAGGACATGGTCAACCCAGCTCCAGCGTCTGCCAGCTATGATGGTGTGCATGTCTTCTTGCTTGCTCCGAGTAAGAAGATCTTGGTTGGTGATGGTATTCGGCCAAAAGATTCGGATAATTTTCTTAGGCATGTTGTGTGAAAAGAGGACAATTTCGACATTTCCTTCTCTGTAACTATCCAGCATTCCGCACCATAGAGAAGCACAGAAAGCACACAGCTCTGATATAATCTTAATTTTGTGCTTGTGCTGTACTGAGAGGACTTCCAGATGTTGTTTAGACTAAAGAAGGCTGTTCTTGCTTAGTTCATTCTGTTGTTGATGTCTTTGCTTGCTCCGCCGTCTGGTGTTACTATGCATCCTAGGTATGTGAAGGTGTCTGTATGTTCCAGTTGCTGATTCCTTACTGATATGGGCTCAGGGTTGCTCACATTGAGCGTCATGACCTCTGTCTTCTTTAGATTGATGTTCAAGCCCACCTGCTGGCTATACTTATTAAGTCTATCCGTTTTTTCCTGGATGTGTTGATGTGAATGTGCCAGTAGTGCAATGTCATCTGCATATTCCAGATCTTCCAATGTAGAAAATGTAGTTCATCTTATTCCTCTTGGACTGCTCTTTTGTTGTCTGGCGCATCACACCGTCTATGACTGTTAAAAATAGAGTGGTTGATAAGGGGCATCCCTGTCGTACTCCTGTCTTCACCTCAAAGGTTAGGTTGCTCTGCCCAACGCTACACGTAAAGTTGGCATAGAGGCTTTTTATGATTGACACTATGCAGCTTGGAATTCCATAAGCCCTCAGTATTTTCCATAAAACTGTCCCTTTGTACACTGTCAAAAGCCTTTTTAATTTCGTTGATTTTGAAAAGGCTTTTTTGAAAATGAGAGGTGAGGGTGACCAATCCCCTTCCTTGGTGCCTTTTCCTTCCCAAATTAAAGAGCACAGTTAGGTAGCCATTTACAGCTGGTTAGACTGGAGAGTGACGTTACAGTGTTTCGATCCTAGCACATTTGCCGCAAGAGGCCAGCGTTTTAACCACTCTGCCAACCAGACGCTCTTCTTTGGCTTACAGTGTAACAATAAGAAGTAAACATTGCTAATTTTAGGACGTTCTAATGACAAGAAATGGGAGCCACGCTGGTGTCATGGCTTCGGCGTTGTACTGGCGACCAGGTGTTCATGGTTCAAACCCGGGCGTCAGCGTTTGAAGAAATGTTTACGGCCGGAAATTTGACTGATAGCCTGAACGGCTCCTGTGATAAACCCTCTGTGGATGGGAAGGAGCGAAGCTCCTGACCGGGTTGGAAGGAAAGTCCTCAGGTTCCCCAGCCTCGCAATGACATGTCATTGGGCCGAAGGGCTGAAAGCCCAAGTGCCGCTGGTTAAGAAAAAAAAAAATGACAAGAAATAGAGTACTTACGATAGTAATCAAGGAATGCTAGAAAGGCATCGAATTTTAGTAGTTTTACAGCTGAATATAACAGACGAGGGGATTGGGATTCTAGCTATGACAATTTGATGATTCTAAGAGTAAACTTATATTCCCTTTACAGTGCCGACTTCTTCAAAAACAATCTACAAACCTCGTCAGATACATCAGGTTCCGCATAAACATATGAATATTTTTAGTGACTTTGACACTTCCATCTATTCTCCACCACAGTCTCACGAATATGCAGACTAGTATACCACCGTCTTAAATAGTTCAGTCAGCTTCAAATTTCCCAGAAGACATATTGTCAACGTTGGCATTTCGAAGTTCGAGTTCATCCGATAGCCGACCCACAAGGAAACATTTGTTAACAATAAAAACGATGTGACAACTAAACAGGTATTTATGAATAGAAAATAAAATTGACTAAGAGAAAGTAAGGCTGTATTGAAAAACAAGGTGTTTCATGGTAAATAGTTACTGCTGGCAATGTATATACCTCGTATCTCTTGCTTATCAACAAACTAAAGAAACTGAGTTCTCCTTTCGTTCAACTCACGTTATACCATTTACAAGTTCTTTCTGTATCCTTGGCGCTATACACACTGTCGTGGTTGAGTAAAGTGTAGAGTATTTGTCGAGTTGGGCAATAGTAGTGAAATCGACAAGGGATAGTGGACTGACAGAGTTATAGATTACACACACAGAAAGGTGTAAATAGGAGATGGACTTGAGACAACCTGGAAGAAGATTTATCAAAGTGATCTCTCTCTCCAAGCCTCAACTCACTTTTACTGTCTAAGCACCTCCTGCTCTCACTCTTTTCTCTTATCAAACATAGAGATTCTAGTAAAGAGCTAAAACAAGTTAATTATGGATGAAAAGGGTCGGGAACAGCGCATTAATCAATGTGTAAACTTTATTAAAGAAGAAAAGCATGGAATTAATGCATATCATCATACACAGCATAAATTACATCAATAATCAAAATATTCATCAATAGTCATCAATAATGCAAATACACCCCCACAAACACACACACCACCAACACTCATAAAACCTGTAGAACGCAGAGAAATGAAATAACTGTCTGACAGTCTGTCCGTTTTTTCGTGGGACCAAGTACAATGCTTCCGACAGTGTCTTTTACGTAAAAATATACTCCATGGGGGATGGACTTGAAATGTATAAATCCACTGTAGTCGCTATTGTTGGTAGCACCCCTGATTTCGCGATGGGGACTGGAAGACTGTCTATCTCCTGCTGACCAAATAAACGAACTGAGCGACAGCCTGTCCGCTTTTTCGTGGGACCAAATGTGCTAGCTCCAGAAAGTGTCTTACGGATAAATATCCCTCAAGATGAATGAAGTGAAATACCCAACTTTCCTTGTAGGTGCTATACGTTGGTGACCGCTACTTGCGTGAGGGGGCGGGAACTCTGTCCATAGATGGCTGCTCATACGTGCGAGGTTTTAAGTATCCAGAAAATACACCAGAAGAAGTTACTTGAGGACAACGAGTCCTTTTGCGCTCTTTATCCGGCGCTAGATTTAGCTTGCGTGCTGGGTAGTAAATCCTGTTTAAACTGGTTTGGCTGTGGTTTGCTGAGTGTCCCGTTTAGGCACACAAAGTCGGGTGATATCAGATTCTGCTGGGCGGTTTTGATATTCTGGAAGCGGCAATGCTTTGCCTGGTAATCCAATAGGCGAGTAGGGAACTACTACTGCATTTGGTGATTCCAGATTTAGCGTTGGCTCCGTTGCACTGCGTGAGCTTAACTTGGCGTTGACAAAAGGGGTTTTGATTCAGGAACGGGGTTGACTACTCGTGACGCTAGCGGTATTCAGAAACCCTCTAGATCGAAGAGAATATGACGTTCTTCGCCTGACTGGAGTCTGCTCTAGCGATTCGGTCTCCCTGAAACCCGAAAAATGACTAGAACATAGGCAAACACATTCTTGTACTGCCGTGCTATCTCTGCCTTAGTCTCATATGGTCATCTACGGGCCAGGACTATTCACAAGTGTGTTGGCGTATTAAACCCGTCTACTCTTAAAGATTACAAGGACGCTCCCCCCGGACACCTGGCCTGCATATTTCTACAGATGTTCGGCGAAAGACGTAATATGGAGAGTAAGACAAAAGTTTCTCTAGAGACTGCATCAAAGACAACAACCGCGAGAAGATTCCCCCCGATAGACATAATATTATGATCACTAATGCGGTGTTCTAAGGGGCAAAAACCCACAAAGGACTAACAGCGGGTTTTATCTCCCCTTGAAACTGATCACACTCGTTACCCAGGCCTCAAAGGGTACCAGCCGCTCGTGATCAAACGTTTTAAAGCGACCAGAGAAATTCCCCTGGACGGACCAGGTGCTTGTATGTAATATTGCCGCTACGCTGACCGTTTCTGACCAGTGGGGGATTTCTACTGAAAGCCAGAACGTAACCAAACGCGGGTGGGGTTTGAACAGGTGAAAAATGAAAGATAGAAAAGAAGAATACAAATGTCTAGGAAAACAGAACATTAAAAGAGTTAATAACATATGGAACGAAATGGTAAAATAAATTATCTATCTACGTCACACACACACACACACACACACACGCACACACACATATATATATATATATATAGGCAAATCCTCAGACCTAAAGGTCTTTCATATTTGGACATGCGCCCTAATATAACCGACTAGGTTGAACGGGACGTGGCTCGCCAAAACGAGGCAAAAGTTTAAAAAAAAAATATATATATATATATATATATATATATATATATATATATATATATATATATATACATATATATATATACATATATATATATATATATATATATATATATATATATATATATATATTATATATAATATATATATATATATATATATATATATATATATATATATATATATATACATATATATATATATATAATATATATATACATATATATATATATATATATATATATATATATATATATATATATATATATATATATATATATATATATATATATATATATATATATATATATATATATATATACATATATATATATATATATATATATATATATATATATATATATATATATATATATTATTATTATTATTATTATTAGGGCTATTGCTGATGTTTGATTGTTCCGATATGCTCATAGTTAACGTAAACAAAGTCGAGACGTTTTTGACCCACGACGATTATTGTAATGTTACACTCACAGTTAACATAAACAACATATAAAATATGTTTGACACAAATGCTTGATTACGCTGTTAAACAGATAGCTAATATGAACAAAGGAGAAGTCGGTTTGACGTTAGATTCTTCGTTATAGTTTAGAAAGAGAATTACTTTAGAAATTGATGGGGCATTTTGATGAGTCCCACAGATGCACATTAACCTAATAAAAGTAACATGAAGACATGGGATGCAGAATTATTGATGAAGGATAACGTACAGAACCGTTTGAGATAACAACTGGGATGTCACTGGGATGTCTCTTGTCTCAATTTATATTTTTACTGGCTAGAGATTGGGTTATGAAAACATCTTCATCTGCCAACAGACAAGAAATTTAGTGGACTCTGACAAAACAGCTTGACGAACTACATCAGTGTTTCTTAACCAGGGGTGCGAGATCCACCTTCTGGGGGTGCGAGATATGCCAGATATTTTTAAGACGAATCTTTATAAACACTATATAATACACAGAACCCAAGTGCATTTGTACAAAATAGAATAGTAACAACATTGAATTAGCGAAACGTAGTCACGTTTTGGAAATAACATTTTCTCAAACATACTATTTGTGACGAAACGACTGATAATTTGAATTTTCCAATCCGTCATAGTTGCCTTACTTTTCTAATTTTTCTGTTCTTGCCGGCTATACGTACTTTCGTTTCTTCTCATTCTTATATTGCTGTAATAACTCTAGTATTCCCCGCTCCGACACCCACCACAAGGCGTGTCTGGGTTTTGATTTTCACTTCTAGCCTTCATTAAAACTGCATCGCGCTGTTCTCAGTGGCTATGCGATCGGCAGCTTGTTGTAATATTACATCAACGCTCTGCGTGCATGTTGTGATACGCCAGACCAGAGGGATGTTTCGCTCGTAACATTGTCTTTTTTAACCACTGGCGAGTAGATTCTTTGAGACATGAACTGCCGTCTTACTACGGCAGTAGTTGAGCGGCGCAACGAGCCAGCTGCCGTTTGATAGCTGGGTATCCTCTTTTCATCTCCGTCCAGGGGAGAGAAACGCACGTTCGTTCTGAGCCTTTGTAGCGGCCCTTGATAGCGTAGTTTTCTGTCGTTGATTGGTGAGAGATAATATTATGTCTTATGCAGGAAACTTCGTGTCTCCTCGTCTTTTGATATAGCTTCTAAAATAATGTTTATGTTAGTCGAAAGTTACGCTATAAGCAGAACATCTGCTTTAACTCGCGATAGCAGATGGCTAGGTCAGCGTCACTTTTTAAACTATAAATATTGATAGTTCTAATCAGCCAGTACAGTCGTACATTTTACTAGAGCTCGCAGATGGCCATATGAGACAGCCATTGTTGGCAAAAGTTTAGACTTTGTGTTGCCTAATTTTCAGCATCTTGGGGTGAGTTGACATTCGTAATATAATACATGTTAGCTTTAATATATATCTGATAGCAGCGGGACTTGAATTTATTTCGTTGACGACTCCTTAGTAAATTAATTCAGTGATAACGTAGCGCCATCTACAGCCTCAGTTAACAGGTGTTTAATCTGCTGGGTATCTCCTAGTGTTAGCGTTTACAAATGGTTAAATGGTAAACTAATGCTAACCGATACTTAATCGGCGAAGAACCTCATAGTCTTATACAGTGCTTACAATGGGTTAAATGGTAAGATTATGGTGTCATTTCCATTGGTAAAATTCAGGGGTGTAACTTATTTACATAAACCTGACTAGTGAAGTGTATTCGCTATTACGACTGAATTACTTTGTGAGAGAAACTTTTTATGGTTGGTGTGGAATTATGATATGCCTATTATGTAGTTAGACAGTTAGAACTTACACGGCAGTCTAGAAGTAAACCACCAACCAGTAAAAGAATTCTGTCCTAAGTAAAGTCACCATGTAACATAATGGCATAAACATTGCATATTCATGTATTCAATTTTTGGGAGATTGTTACTTTTCCCTTTTGTGTATCGACCCCAAGGGGAGCAAACAATTGTATTATGTTATGTAAGTAGTGCTTATATTTTCTGTAAATTCACTTAAAGATATAAGATGAATCGCATGTCCACTCAACGGGAACTACCTAGTTGGACATCCCTTATGTCGAGTCGGAAGAAGACGTGGAGTAGATTTTTCTGTGAAAGCAAATGCTGAGATGTACAAGTATGTACAAAATATATTAGCCTTTGTGGGATGCATGGTGGAAATTGATAGAGTGGAAGTAACAGGAGGACGACTCATGTGGATAAAGACAGCACCAAGACTTACCTAACAATAATTATAATAACCATATTAGAGTGAGGCATAACAGTTTATAATAGCATTGTTATGATTTTATTGTTCTTTTGCTTCAGGTAATGTTTGTTTGTTTTGGTCTTAGTTTCAGGGGTACCCCCACTGCTACAGCTGGATACTAGTCGGGGAATGTAACATTCTCCTCGACCTCACGGTTCCAGAAAGCAACTAGCTCCACGAGTTGTCACAGAATACCTGAAATTACAACTCTCATCACATAACCTGTTAACGGGAATTCAGCTCACGCAGCGAATAACCAGCAACAGCAGTCTGATATCGTATTGTGCAGTAGTGCTTTCCTACTCGCTTATTTATTACAAGTCAGAGCTTTAGTAGCATCCAATACGTCATCTAACACATTGTCACCAGTTGAATTGAAATCATTTTACTGTCTCCTTAAAACAGCGGAGCAGTTCACAAGAAGGTCTCAAAACCAGACCCAACCGGATTTACGCATCGAGTTCCGTATACGAGGCTCGCCTGTTATATCTCTCCGCGCTAGATAAGAGCGCATACAGAACGTTGCCCAGAGTTGACCTCGATGTGTTATGTCTACGGGTTAGTACGGACTTTGTGTATAATAGTGGTCCAAATATAGACACATAATATAGACAGAGTTAATCTACAGCCTATCTTGTTTGTGTGTGTGTGTGAACACGGCGCATGGATAGCGTCTTCAGTGGATTTATAAAGTATCCCCATCTTTATAAGCAGAGATATACAGACACTGACATAAGTTATTTGTATTTGTTCCACAGAAGAGGACAAATTGCTAACTCTTGTTTATTTTCCCCTTCGGGGCCTACTTGTTGGTTATGTTCATTGATATATGAATTGATGTAATTGTTAACTATGATATTTTGATCAATTATTATTTGCATAAATTTTATTCTTATCCTTCTCTACAAGCTAAAGAGAACTTTAATACATTTTAACCTTTTGTTAACGCGCTGTTCATGACCTTTCTCCATACATATTTAGCTCTTACTATATTCTCTATCTGTCTGTGAGAAAGAAGAGAGAGCGGGTGTTTCGTAAGACAGTATAAGTGAGTTGTAGGCTTGGAAAGAGAGATACCTGTAATAGAATCTTCTTCCAGGTTGTCATACGTTCACCCTATTTTCACACATTATCTGCGTTTCATCTATAATTCTGTCAGCTCATTCACATCGTCGATTTCACTCAATTTGTCGGAATCGACAAATATTTCTAAAAATAACACACTCAGGACACTATTATCCCCTTTTCTTATATCTGGCATACTTCTCGAACTCGAAAATAATAGGGTGCGAGGCTTCTTAAGATACTGTAAAGGGTTGTGAGCTTCTTAAGAAGCTGTAAAAGGGTGCGTGGCTTTTTAAGATGCAATAATGGAGTGTGAGGCTTCTTAAGATGCTGTAAAAGGATGGGAGGCTTCTTAAGATGCAGTAAAGGGGTGTGAGGCTTCTTAAGATGCTATAAAGGAGTGCGAGGCTTCTTAACATGCAGTAAAGGGGTTGCGAGGGTTCTTAAGATGCTATAAAGGGGTGCAAGGCTTCTTAAGATGCTATAAAGGGGTGCGACTGTTCTTAAGATGCTATAAAGGGGTGCAAGGCTTCTTAAAATGCTGTAAAGGGGTGCAGGACCTCTAACAGGTTAAGAAGCACTGATCTAGATTCTGCAGATGACCTGCTTAGTTTATCTCATAACCCAAACCTGGAGACAGACAAAATGAGCATGCTTGATGAAATGTGACAGAAATTGAACCGCAAAATACACAGGGAAAAGGGAACCAATTGTGAGAACAAATACAACAAATAATTGCCAGACCGCACTAAGAGTAATATCGTTTCAAGATGTGGACTCATACATACATCTTGGCAGCAATACAAACAAGTAGGATGATTGATTGATTTGTAGCCCACGTCGAAGAAATATGATGTTTATCTTGCGCATGTAGAATCCGGCCATGGCACATGTGGGCTATTTTTTGGGTAGATTGTGCATATTCTATACAGTATTTATATTTATGGTTTTTTTTTATTATCCTGATTTTTCCAGGCTACATATTCGCTGGCGTTTGTTATGGCGTTTCATAATGTCTAAAGTGTATATGGTGTACCTCTTCCATGCTTTTTAAAATATATCTTACACTTTAATGTTCGGAGTCTTTATTTGGTTCGGTTTACTCTATCTTTTTCTAATCCACGTATTGTTATTCAAATAATTTTAAGCATATCTGTTGGGAATTTGATGGTTGTTCATGTTTAGTATGTTTAACATACTTCTTTGCACTGAAATTGTGTGGTGAATATTATTTTATAAATTTCTTTGTTTAACATTTTCGTTTTCATTTACTGTTTTAGCCATTATATACTGATTATTGTTTTGATAATATTAAAATTTTACTATTTTGTATAACTCCCTGGGTAGGTCAGTTTTTCAGTAAAGCTTCTAGCGATGTTGGTGAGTTTTGTCCTAAGACGCCACTAGGCGTAATGGCCACTGACTGCTTTGACGGTCGGTGGCTAAGGACGGAAGAAGAAGAAGTATTCAATCATTAGAATACATTAACATGTGCCTATTTGTATGGGTCCTGTTGCTTCCTTTGATAGCTTTAGAGCTATACCTTCACATAGGAGGTTCGCTTTCTTCCTTTGATATCTTTAGAGCTATATCTTCACATAGGAGGTTCGCTTTCTTCCTCATATCAATAGAACAGCAATATTTCTCTTGTGCCCAGTTTCCAAGGCTGTCAGTTTTCTAGTTTCATAATTCTGTTGCCACGCGTGCAGCGTTTCTTTGTTTATTTAGTGCTTCAACATTCCAGGTGCCCAGTCTGGAGATATTACTGGAAGAAAAACAGTGAGTCACCAGTCCATAGTCAGTTCAGCTTTCTCTGAATCGCGTCATAAAGTTCCTTAATAGATGTGACGGTATTGCCTCCCCTGCTTTGCAGTAGTGGTCCAACAGTGGCCAAAACTCAAGAGTATCTAATATGGGCTTCAAATGTATCTACCTTCGCGCAAGATTACTCTTGGCAGAGATGTAGATAGAAGGGTGATGACACTTCTATTACAAAGGGAGTCTTCTCAAGATATTCAGAATAAGAGAGAACAATACTACTTTGGCTGAGTATGTTAACTCTGTACTTATGCTGACGCTTTTTGTGAAGGATGTAAGCACTTATTACTTTCAGCTCGTTTAAGCCCCCACCCCTGATTTACTCAGTGGAATTCTATTATTCTAGTATAGCTCTGTTTAGAGTGTGTGCGGTAATTTGACTGACAAACATGCAGTAACTTTAAAATGATTAAATCGAAGTTAAATTTGGAACATTACAAATAACAAAATTTAAAAATCACTTTAGGTTTTAACAGTTGGAAAATAATTTGAATAGTTATTGATCAAGAAAAGTTATCATCATGGTCTTTAAGGATCGTGAAGTGTTACAAGAAGTTCAAGTGGCAGCATAGATTTGAACTTAGCTGCCAATGACGGTTCTGCTCCTTCTTATGGGTTGGTTCTTTTCACTCTGCTCACGCTCGTCCCTGATCAAGGTTGTCGGGGGTAGCTCGTTTCCCAGAAATGTGAAGGAGAGTCTACCACGTGGGTCCTTCGTCTTAAAGCTTTGGCCACTGTTCCCTTCTTTTTACAGAGATAGTACGTTCTGCTGGTACCACCAATAAATATGGTACAAGAATAGAACGAAACGCTCTTCTGAGTATGGCGTTTTCCACCCCATAGTTATGGGTTCCTATCTTCCCATATCACCATCCCAATTACTCAAACTTTACCCTAATGAGAATTAAATTTAATCCCTCGGGATAAAACTTCCTTTACATTTAAAAAGAAAAGCTTTAGTTTTACATGACATTTAAATGAAAAGGTTAATAATACAGATAGAGTCTGTTTACATATACATCTCCACTGATTGAAAAGTGTTCACAATATAAATTGAATATGTTTTCATTTATGTTTTACACTGATTGAAAAGTTTGAAACTTCTATTACTTTAAAATGAATATTTTCACATAGACATTTACACTGGTTTAAAGCTTCAACACTTACATTAATTTTAAAGTGACTATGTTTAAAGGGCCATTTACACTGCTTTGAAAATGCAAGTATTATATTTAGAATGTACATAATTTCTGTCATCTTTCCCTCCCTGCTCCACAGGGAACCTGGAACTACTTTATGCTTTTAGTTCTCCGTACAAAACTATCAATACAGCAATCACCAGCCCGTGCAGTGGTGGTTCATGACTCATCATTCTATACGCTGAGGTTGCCAGCCTCAAATGGTATCCACAAGCGAGTTTCACGTTTTAAAATTCACATGGTAATATATATATATATATATATATATATATATATATATATATATATATATATATATATATATATATTATATATATATATATATATATATATATATATATATATATATATATATATATATATATCAACTGTTAGTAATAAAATATGAAATGTAAATCACAACTTACGCCAATCCTGGCTCACATACCTTTTTGCTGAGATGAATAAAAGAGACTTGAATCGGCCTCTTACTCGCGTCTGGGTGTCGTTAATTTAATGTCCACTGTCTGACTTCGTGTGCGGTCCTTCAGTTTCCTCAGTCAAGGTTTCCTATTTAAAATGTTAGAGATTTCCTGGGCTATATTGTAAGTCCTGATAAAAGGTGTCCGGTATTTTATGAACGAATTCTGAATTCTAATTCTTCACTGTAGCAGTCTGGTGTCTTGGCGAGCGATTTCTCAAGTGAAATAGCTTGAGAAAATGATCAGGTTATATTCCCTGCCTTCCCACACCTTCGTTTGCTATGAGCTATCAAAAAACTCCAAATATTCAAACAGGCGGGTTATTGGGTAATTTCAAAATATTCCGACATCGGATAATTTTGAACGTAAGGCAGACGTCAACTCTCCCATATATGGTAATAAGATGTCCGATGCCCTTGTGTACAAACTTACAGACAGATTGGTAAACCCATACATCAGCGTGTTCAAAATGTAACCGTCATTACTTTATCAGAAGTACTCTTGTCATAACAAGTAGGAGAGGAAACGCTAATGTCATATGATTTAGCAGGTACACGAGATCTTGTGCTAATCTTAGCCAAGCTGTGCCGCTCCCTTGCGACTGCGAGTAATTATCTCAGCAAATCTGGGTAGCGTCAAGCAAATGCGATTATTATCACCTACAGGGAGTGTCAAGCAATTCGACAATACTCAAATATCTGCTACACATAGCAGAAAAAGAAAGAACGACTGTACGGCAAAATGAATGCCCATAATAAAAATCAATACCACAAATGTACCGATACTACCGGAGTGAAACAAAGATCGATAGGGGCCGCCCCGTTTTGTTACAATAGAAGATCTTGGTCAGTCTTGGTTGGCTGCGCTGAATTACCAGAATTAATTACTTTGGATGACTTATTCATATTCGTTGAAGCTTTTGTTTTGGCTTGACGTTTCTGCAAGATGGGATGGCCAGCTCCTTGTCCAACACTCCATAGTCATCTTCAAGGAGATGTCTGGCAAGGTGCAGCTGTATTCATTTCTTCCATTTCGTGCGGCGGTAATACACGGGTGACGCTGCTTTTCTATGCTTCAAATGTCAGATAATTTTCATATGTCGCTTTGATTTAATATCCCTTCTTCCTATAGTCTACAATTTCCTCATTTTTCAATCTATTTCACCGATAGCCGATACGAACAAGCTAGTTTGTTGTTTGACACATTTGGGACCGAAGACGCAGCAAGATAACTGAATGCAGTCAGCGACTCATAGCTTGACTGCTTGCGTCAGGGTCAGCGAACCAGAGCTGACCAAGACCCTACTCCACCTCCAAGTGGTGGTCCTGGAAACAGCTGCATCACTGCAGTCTGGCTGAGAGAGTAAGGATCGAAGAGGGAAGGCACACCCGGTCCCCAAAAATGCCGTTCTTAAGTCAGATGTGTCGGCCGAAAGGCGCAAATATCACAGCTTCGGTGTAAACGGACACAACGCAACCAACGTCCTTTTCAGGACGAACGAGGAAGAAGAAGAAGAAATCTATTTCACAAATTCTTTACCCTATGCTAATTACATCTCCTTTCTCACTGCACTCATGTTTTAACTTTTGTCGTTTTTTCTAGGTGTTTGTCTATTAACATTTTAATGTCTCAGTTTGTTTTTGTCGCCCTGTTTGATTTTCTCATTCGTCTGTGCTTGAGAAATATAAAATCCAATACTGGCTTACTGGATCTGCCGCAGTCATTAGAGTTCCTGATGATAGCATTTCTGTGGGTGTACCGTAGGCCAGAGACTTTTCATGATGACAGGGGCCGGCATTCGCGGCCACCGTAGTAGTCCCGTAGGATAATCCACACCGTACATCGCTCGAGCCAGCAATTCCATACGGTCTGTTTCTACCTGCTACGACATTGACATAACTGATGTTACCAGAGGAGAGAACAAGACAAATGATGACGCCAGAAAGGAACTACTTTCTGCATCAAATATGTAGATAGACAGAAAATGAAGGGATTTGGCCATCTCATGGCAATGGGGCCAGATTAATTACCACTAGACGCCTGCAACAGTAAAAGATCTGGCTTCAGTGCACTTTTCAGATTGATAGACACTAATATAGAAATCCAACAATAACACGAGCTTACAGTTGTCAATGCGACACACTCACCTCAAGATTTAAAAACTTCAGCTCCTCACGACGCTCCACACCAAGACTAGACCAAAAAAAAGTAAAAGTATGTAAGTAAAATACTGCGCTGTGGACATCGTCAGACAAGAAATACGCTTCGGACAGAACAAAACAGAGTCCGTTAAATTGCTGTAAGAAAGCGTGCAGATGTCATTTGGAGACATTTACATTGGATCCGCAGAAAAATGGAAGAAGGGGAAACCAAGTCAAAGATAGCGAAGAGTCACTAAAACAGTGATGAACGATGGACGAAAGGTACTTTAGTTAAAGTCCGAGAAAGTTTTAGAGAGACGAACCAGTGTAAAATCCACTGACCTCTGATGTTATTTGGAGACAATGACACGGAGACCTCAGAGAAATAGAGAGAGAAGGACGGGGATCAAGTCAAACATAGATGAGAACCTTCTTCTTCTTCCTCGATTAGATGAGAACCAATATTTCAGCAATGAGTAATGTATGGAGATTAGTCTAATGACAGATCGAGATGGTTTTAAACAGACGGAATCAAAATAAAGTCATGATCGTTCTCCGCTGCTCCAAAGGGATTCAAGTCATGAATTAGTACAGCCATAGTCGTGCTGTTAACATCGCCGCTGCTATTTTGTGGTGTGAGTTTGTCTTGAGTTTTAGTGACGTCAAATAAAATGATGTTTCCGTGGTGTAGCGAAAGGTTTTTATGAGTATAGTAGTCAGCAGTAGTTACTGATAGAACATAAAAGAATTCTGTCTAAAAAGAATATAGTCCAGTGTCAGAGAAGAGCACTGGTATCACAGGAGAGTCACGCGTGTGAAGGTCTCTACTTGAGATAGTAGTCAGATTCAAGTTAAAGTCTAAGATGCCACATTTGCTAGTAACTAACCTATGATAAATAATCAACTATTCAGTAAAACTCAAAAGGCAACAATATAACATTGAAAAGTCAGAGAAATACAATTACTGAATCATTTATTATGTACATCTATCTTTTATTTTCTTCTTGTGCAAATATATGAATGATGAACTTGAGTGAATAAAAGATTAATTACACAATTTCTCAATAGTTGAGTTTTAATTATTAACTAAACAAAAGTCCTCTTCTAGAATCTTGGAAATAGAATAGAAAATTCATCTAACTTTTCCTTTATAACTAAATTGTCTCTTGTCTTGCCTATTATTTCAGAACAGTTTGTTGATCATGATACAGTTAGTTACTTTGCTGCATGACCACTCACAATGGCCTATTGGATTTTCCATGTTGAATACTTATCATTTAAGTTCTGTGTATGTCCTTTGGAAATACTACACAGCAATATCAGTTGCAGGTCTTGTACCAGGCCACTAGCACTGACTGGGCAGAGTACGTGAATATAGAAATAAATGATGCTCCTGAGGTGGTCCAGGAAGGCACTGTTGATCTACGATTCTACACCTCGTGCTAGAGTATGACACGAATGAGCCTGGAGACAATATGTGACAAGTGGCTAGCCTTTGCTCATAGATTCCACAAGCCTACGTGTCCATGAATGAGAGTGTTCGGATGTGTGCATGTATATGAATGATACATGGATCCGTTCTGATCAGGATAGCTAGACAAGAAAGGTGTCTATCTGCATAAAACATTCCAAAAAAGTACATGAATAAAACCTAATACATCATCATCAAAATCAATAATTCTCGCCGTTTGTACGTCGGTCACATCTAAGGGATGCAACTTCTTTCTTCTGCTTCCCTTTCTGCAGCTAATTTCTTCTCTTCCCTTTCTGCAGTCAATCTTCCCTTTCTTCCTTAATGCTTTTTTGAGCTGAAGGGCTAAAGTTTAATGACGTAGAAAAGTCTGAAGCTTGGCCCAACCACTCTTCAGAAATCTATTTGTCTCATAATTCTTTAGTGACCTATTCCATCTATTTCTTAGCATCTTCGCTTCAATCTGTCAACTCTCATTAATTTCTTTTACCTGCGAGCCTCTAACTTTCTTGGAAAACGTGCTACAACGTTTCAAACTTGACTTTGACTTCTCAGTTCAATAAAACCAAACATCATTCCGTAGAAACTGACATAGGCAGCCATAAAACGTTGCCAAGTGCCCATCTAACTCCTAACTCTTTTCGTCTGATGACAGCAGTTAAGATTGAAATTTGTTGCCAGTCCGCCATTGATTATTATCAGGTAAATTGTATACAAATCTAACCAACATTTGAATCTCTAAATATATCTCATTGCTAATGGACAACACAGAGCACCGTAAGAGGAATTTCGCTGATTTAATGGGAGCTTGAGCGAGCTAACCTTATTTAGATTCCTACCTTCAAAACGTTGACCAGATTTTAATTCTTGCTCATTCCTCATGAAGCATTGAATCTCGCTTTCCAATATTTTTGAAAACTACCTTGAGGAAAGCATTCAAAATCCTTTCTAAGAGCGAGACCCCAATATATGTGGTGAAGTGGGATGTTATAAATATTTATAAGGGACTTAGTGTACTGACTGAGATCAGCTGTGAAGGTATATATATCTAATAAGAGTAGTGTATTATATATAACCTTACTTGCTGCCACATATGTATACCTCAGTCAGAATTATTCTGGAATAGTGTGATGACTACGTTTTATGTCTAGGGTATGTGTATGATGAAGTGTAAGTCAAAACAACAACAGACAGATAAACAATTTAATTTATTCCACTACACTTGACAACACTGTGACACTCACATACATAAAACACTCTACAAGGATATCTTAAAGGAGTCACTGATAACTTTTCAAATAACAATATGTATTCATTGCTGTCATGAATGTATATGTGTCCTGATTCAAATACAAAGGGAACCAGGGATCACAATCAATTTTAATTACAAGTTATATGTACAGAATTTATTAATATGAATCTTGTAGTGACATATGTTATTAAAAGTATCCTATGTGTGTCAGTTGTGTAGTAGTAATATGAGGTAATACTGGTTTTGTTTTGTTCAAGCTCTGTTGGTATTTGTCATCATGACTTCAATAGTTTGTCTTTATTGGAACTAGTATTGGAGATGTTCTCAGTTCCTGATATTAAAACAATTAAATTCCCCTCTTAATGTTATTTTTACAAGGTCATTTTAAGATGGGGTACAAAATGTTGAGCTCAGCTGGCCACATCAGCTTATCTTGCGTGATGGCGGCAGGAAAAGACTCCTCTGCTCGATTTCTCCCCTGGGCTCTGGAGACCCCTCACGGATAGCTAAATGGACCAAGGAGTATGCTGTCCGACTCTGGATTCAGCAAAGCTCTGACCAGGTGCTGCTCAATACCATCAAGACCACGGTCCCTGAAAACAAGAAGGATGTACCTTCTACTTCATAACTAATTGATACTCTAGTTCTACACTGAGCACAATACATCACAAACATTGAGTTCAGAGCGTTAGGCCAACTGTCAGCTTCATCTGAAATATTTTATACCAGTATTTCCCTCCCTAATGGTTACTACGCCTCTGCAATTCCAGCATTATTTCTTTCTAGTCAATCATCTAGGTGTCAGTGTACTGTTTGGCCATTCCATGCCGTTTTACTTTCCTCCGACACCTTCTGTTCAGGCTGGAGCATTATAGGCTTTACATCATGTTTGCTACTGAACTACACATATATACAGGCATAAATTAACAATTCACATTCAATTTTCATTAAAAGATACTGAATGTTTCAAGCTTACCACAATTCATGGAAATAAACACAGATACGTTGACTAGCAATGAATTCTGGCACAAATACTGGCACAAATTCCCATCTGCTTATGGTCCAGGCTTTTATTTAGCAAAAATATGAGCTGGCTTCAACGCACTGTTGCTTTATCAAGCTTATTTGAACTAGTGGTCTCGAACTAACGCTCCTAAGTGGTTATATCAGCGAGTCTGGCCAATGGAGCCACGTTTCGACAAGTGTTTGAAAAAATTTTACCTTCCTACGTCTCCCCTAACAACCAAGGATAGCATTTATAGTCCGACTAATCGTGTTTAGCCTTACATATCATTCCAGCCAATCAGTTCAAATGTAACTTGTGGCCCATTTCCCGTACAATGGTGGTTTAAAAAATCTACCACTGAGCGATTCTGATTTTGGGTGTTGTCTGACAGCACCATCATTTTATTTTGGCTATAACTTGTTAATTCCTAGACTATTTGCGTAACGTTTTACATATTCTTTGTCAGCAAGCCCTAAGGAACCCAAATATACAAATTTAAAAGAGCTAAGTGGCTGCGTTCAAAATATGCAATTTCTTCTACCTCCTGTTTCGAAGATGTGCTGTCTGGGTACTGTAATGTTTTCAAACGTAAACCCATCTAATGTTATCTTTTCTAATAAGCGTTTTTCAGGATTTTAAAAACCTAACTCTGGGAAGGTTAGTGTTTTTATCACTGTCCGTCCGAAAAAAAGTTAGTGCATGTGGCCTTACACGCGTGATAGTAGTAATTGTGTATCGCGCGACGCGTGTTTAGTGTTGCACGTGTTCGGCTTTCTGCCTCTCCCTTCTCTCTATCCTTTAGTCCATCTGTTCGTTCGTTTTGGTAACGTAGTATAATTAATGTTAGGATTAATTTAGGTCATTACGCAGTGTGCCTCTCAATGTTTTTCTTAGAAATGCAATACCCGTTTTAATGTGTTGTGGAAACGCTTGTATTTATGCAGTGGCTTATATTTAACGTGGAAACGTTACAATTTGCAGACGAAGCATAAAACAAAGGGGATTTCGAGTACGGTCATTGTGACAGCACTGTTCTTTACCATTCTTCTTCCTTTCTTTATTATATGTATTTATTAGGCTTTATATTTACTTGATAATTTATATATGTGGATTAGAATATTTCACGACACCTCCCCTCTTAAAACAGACATTATATGTCAGTCCTTTATTCTATATACACATAGAGAAATTTATTATTATTTCTGGGGTTTACGGTGATTCTCATCACACGGATGGCGGCTTAAAAAATCCGCTCCCAAATTGGTTTTTCCAGATATATACTCAATGCTAAAATTATATGGAGCCAAAAGTAAAGACCATCGGAGTAACCTAGAGTTCTCATGCCTAGCCTGTGCTAGAAACGATAAAGGTTTGTGGTCTGTTTGCAACTTAAAGGCCTTCCCATACAGATAAATATTGAATTTCTTTATTGCCCATATTACTGCAAGACATTCTTTTTCGCTAGTTGAGTAATTGATTTCAGCTTTATTCAATTTTCTGCTAGCATATGCCACTGGGCTTAATTCCCCATCCAATGCATCTGATTTCTGTAGTAGAGTTGCACCTAACCCAATATTACTTGCATCCGTCCTTACTATGAATTCTTGACTTAAGTCAGGTAATTTCAAAATGGGTTTACTTGTGAGCTTTTCCTTCAATTCTTGGTAAGTCATTTCACATTGTGGTGTCCATGTAATGCGATCTGGATGTCCTTTACGTGTCAAATCAGTTAACGGTGCACATATGGAATTAAAGTTTTTGATATACTTCTGGTAGAAACCACATAATGAGACAAAGGATCTCACGTCCTTCTTGGTTTGTGGTCTCGGGGCTTTCTGTAGTTTCTCTAAATTCTTTGGGTCAGGGGTCATGTTTCCCTGATAAACTGTGTGTCCCAAAAATTCCAATTCTTTACATCCAACGCAACATTTGGTTGGTCGGGCTGTTAAATTTGCCTCCCTAAGTCGATTAAACAGCATGTTCAGAGAGTCAATGTGTTCCTCAAATGTTTCTGTTGCTATCAGGATATCATCCATGAAATTTGTTATACATGGATTATTCAGAGGGTCCAATAATTTTCTCATCATTCTAGAGAAGACACTAGGCGCATTCTTCAATCCAAATGGCAATCTATTAAACTCATAGTGTCCTTCTGAGGTACTAAAAGCTAGGTATGGTCTAACCTCGGGCTTTACTGGAATCTGATAGTATCCTTTACTCAAATCCACTTTTGAGAAATATTTAGCTTTATTTAGTCTGGCAAACAGCTGATTTGTATCCGGCAATGGATCCACCTGTCCTTCTGTAATAGCATTCAGTCTCCTGTAATCTATACAGAGTCTATGTTCTCCAGAGGGCTTCCTTAAGAGTACAACACCGGAACTATACGAAGATTCACTGTGCGAAATAATTCCTTCCTTCAACAGATAGTCTATCTCTTCCTTCAAAGCTTTCTCCTTAGCAAACGGAATCGAATATGGTTTCATACAGACAGGTGTGGGGTCTATCAGTTTCATATCATATTCCAATAGGTTTGTATGCCCTGGTCGGTCTGTTAACACCTCTGCATGATTATTTAGAACCTGTTGCACTCTCTCTTTCTGAGTTTTCGTTAAATGTGTACTGATTTTCACCTGTGCTGCTGTCTCACAGGGGTGTAATGGATATTCAAATGATGAAAGTGGTTCCTTTTTCATCTCCATGGCGATGGACAAGGTCAACAAGTGTGTCTCTTCCTGATGTTCTCTTTCCAAATATTTCTTCAGGAGATTCACATGATAGATTTTTTCTTTCCCCTTCTTATCTATCTTATAATTTGTTCTAGACACCTTCTCTAGAAACTGTATATGGACCCTGCCATCCAATTTGTAACTTATTCTGACTCCCGGGCAAAAGAAGCAGTACTTTCTCTCCCACAGCCAAATTTCTGTCTTTCGCCTTCCTGTTATAATAGGCAGCATGTTTCTTCCTGGCTTGTTTCAAATTTTCATTGGCAAGTTTCCAGCCAGTTTTTAAACGAGTGGTCAGCTCATTCACATATTGGTATGAAGATGTAATGTTTTCCTCTGCCTTTTCATCAGTCCACGTTCTTAACAAAGCTTCGAGTGGACCTTTTATTGGCCTTCCAAACAATAATGTTGCCGGGGCCATACCGGTTGAACTATGGGGTACCTCCCTATAAGCAAAGAGGGCGGCGTGCAGGTACTGGTCCCATGTATCTGGTTTTTCGTGTGCCAACTTTCTCAGGATCGACATCAACGTGCCGTTAAATCTTTCCACTTGGCCGTTCCCTTGGGGATGATACACACTACAATGGAAGTGTTTGGCCTGGAAGATCCTGAAAACTTCTTCAGTTAGTTTCCCCTTGAACTGAGAGCCATTATCAGTCAAGATTTGATTGGGAAAGCCTAACCTTGTGAAAATTGTGAGCAATGCCTCTGCCACATGTTTAGAATCAATCGATGACAGGGCTACAGCCTCTCCCCACATAGAACAAGTGTCCACCAGAGTCAGAATGTAGCTGTTCCTTCTCTTGGTTCGGGTGAGAGGTCCCACAAGATCCACGGCAACTCTCTCAAAGGGTGTTCCCACTATGGGCATTTCCCCCAGAGTTGCTGGTGCAGTCCAATGTTTAGGTGCTACTCGTTGGCACTCTGGACAGGATTTTACATATCGTTTGATATCTTCAGTTATTCCTGGCCAGAAATAGTGACAAGCTATTCGCTGTCCTGTTGCGCTGATTCCCATATGACCACTGAAGGGAATCGCATGCCCTAGTTCCAACACTTTAGTCCTATATGAAGTGGGAAGGACCAGCTGTCCGTGACCATTGGATTCAGATCCAGCCTTCCTATATATCAGTTTGTTCTTCATATAAAACTCTCCCTTGCCTGGAGGTGTATGAGATTTGGGCAACTTCTTGAAACATGGCTTGAGTGTTTTGTCCTCAGCCTGTGCCTTCCTCATCTCATCTGGGTGAGTATTTATGGGATTATCCTCCTCCTTTTTTGACTGTGATCTGGTCTGCACTGTTGCCAATATCACAGGTCTCTTGGGATTCCCCAAGAAGACATATCTACACCCCAATATTAGAGGGTAGATTGGCTCATTTATCACTGCTGCTTTTATGATTCCTTCCACATATCGCGTTTTCACTTTTATTCGGGCGACGGGAAGTGTCATGGTAGCTACATCCTTGGTTGCAGTTTGAATCTCCACTGTTTCTGTGGTGTATTGATCGGCCTGCACCAGGTGAGAACTCACAACGGAATCGTAATCTAAACCGGTATCATATAAACACCTTATAGTGACACCATTACAGATGACATCTTCACACACTGGGGGGTGGTATGGTTCCTGTAGTTCTTCAGGTTTGACCTTCTTTTCCTTTTTCCCCGATGTCATAGCAGCACAATGAGGAGGTTTCCTTCTACAATGGTCAGTGTCATGATTGTTCATCTTACAATTTTTACACCACCTTTTTCCTTGGTTGAAGATTTTCTTTCATCATATTTCCTTTCATCGAATTGTGGGAATTTATTTTTATTTTCATACCGTGGCCTATCAAACTGGTGTTTACCTTTGTTTTGATCCCTAGGATCAAATTTATTAAAGTTCTGTGGTGCCCTAAAGTTATCCACTTGTTTCTTTTTATTACCTGTTACCTCTGCTTGAGCTGCTTGATACCTTTCAGCAACATTTAGCAACTCACCCAGCCTCTCTGCACCTTGTTCCATGAGAAACTTTCTCAGGTCTGGAGCCATGGACTCTCTTAATTGCTCTATAAGGACCATTTCCTTAAGATCTTGGGTTTTCCCCAGAGAAGTCCATTTCTCCAAGTATGTCTCTATTCGTGCAGAGAACTGGTGATAGGTTTCACCTGACAGTAGTTTAGCATTCCTAAATTTTTTCCTATAAAATTCTGCATTCTTTTCATATCTTAACAAAAGAGCCTGCTTTAGCATGTCATAATTTTCCTGATCACCTCTGCTCATTTTTGCAAAAACTTCATAAGCTGCCCCACGAAGTCCCTGAGATAACTTTAAGCTCCACCTTTCTCTCTCTAACCCATATGTGGTAGCTAATAGTTCATACCTATTTAGATAGCTCTCTATATCATCGTCTTTCTCAACAAAATGATCTAAATGAAAATTCATAGCTGAGGTTGAGGCTCCTTGGCTAGCAGTGGCATCAGAGGCAAAGGGACTGGCACCATTTTCAGGAGCATGGCCTTGAAACTCAAACTCCCTTAGTCGTAACTCATGTTCCCTTTGTAATCTTTTATCTTCTGCTTCCCTTTCTGCAGCTAATTTCTTCTCTTCCCTTTCTGCAGTCAATCTTCTTTCTTCTGCTTCCCTTTCTGCAGCTAATTTCTTCTCTTCCCTTTCTGCAGTCAATCTTCTTTCTTCTGCTTCCCTTTCTGCAGCTAATTTCTTCTCTTCCCTTTCTGCAGCTAATCTTTTGTCTTCTCTTTCTGCCTCCAATTTCTTAGCCTCAGCCTCAATCTGCAACCTCTTAATTTCTTTTTCAGCCTCTAACTTTCTTTCGGCTTCAAACCTTCTTTCTTCGCGTTCAATAAATTTGTCACATTCCGTAGTGACATAGGCAACCATAACTTGCCCATCTAATCCTAACTCTTTTGCAGTCTGAACAGCAGCAGATCGAAATTTGGCCAGGTCCGCCATTGTCTATCAGGTAAATTTATACAATGTCTAACCAACAATTCAATCTCTAAATATATATCTAATGGACAACACAGGCACCGTGAGCTCAACCTTATTTAATTCCACCCAAGGATACCTTTTAATTCTTATATTCCCTGAAGTGAATTACCCCCAATATTTTTAATAGGGAAAGATTCAAAATCCCAAGAGCGAGCCCCCAATATATGTGGTGAAGTGGGATGTTATAAATATTTATAAGGGGACTTAGTGTACTGACTGAGATCAGCTGTGAAGGTATATATATCTAATAAGAGTAGTGTATTATATATAACCTTACTTGCTGCCACATATGTATACCTCAGTCAGAATTATTCTGGAATAGTGTGATGACTACGTTTTATGTCTAGGGTATGTGTATGATGAAGTGTAAGTCAAAACAACAACAGACAGATAAACAATTTAATTTATTCCACTACACTTGACAACACTGTGACACTCACATACATAAAACACTCTACAAGGATATCTTAAAGGAGTCACTGATAACTTTTCAAATAACAATATGTATTCATTGCTGTCATGAATGTATATGTGTCCTGATTCAAATACAAAGGGAACCAGGGATCACAATCAATTTTAATTACAAGTTATATGTACAGAATTTATTAATATGAATCTTGTAGTGACATATATTATTAAAAGTATCCTATGTGTGTCAGTTGTGTAGTAGTAATATGAGGTAATACTGGTTTTGTTTTGTTCAAGCTCTGTTGGTATTTGTCATCATGACTTCAATAGTTTGTCTTTATTGGAACTAGTATTGGAGATGTTCTCAGTTCCTGATATTAAAACAATTAAATTCCCCTCTTAATGTTATTTTTACAAGGTCATTTTAAGATGGGGTACAAAATGTTGAGCTCAGCTGGCCACATCAGCTTATCTTGCGTGATGGCGGCAGGAAAAGACTCCTCTGCTCGATTTCTCCCCTGGGCTCTGGAGACCCCTCACGGATAGCTAAATGGACCAAGGAGTATGCTGTCCGACTCTGGATTCAGCAAAGCTCTGACCAGGTGCTGCTCAATACCATCAAGACCACGGTCCCTGAAAACAAGAAGGATGTACCTTCTACTTCATAACTAATTGATACTCTAGTTCTACACTGAGCACAATACATCACAAACATTGAGTTCAGAGCGTTAGGCCAACTGTCAGCTTCATCTGAAATATTTTATACCAGTATTTCCCTCCCTAATGGTTACTACGCCTCTGCAATTCCAGCATTATTTCTTTCTAGTCAATCATCTAGGTGTCAGTGTACTGTTTGGCCATTCCATGCCGTTTTACTTTCCTCCGACACCTTCTGTTCAGGCTGGAGCATTATAGGCTTACATCATGTTTGCTACTGAACTACACATATATACAGGCATAAATTAACAATTCACATTCAATTTTCATTAAAAGATACTGAATGTTTCAAGCTTACCACAATTCATGGAAATAAACACAGATACGTTGACTAGCAATGAATTCTGGCACAAATACTGGCACAAATTCCCATCTGCTTATGGTCCAGGCTTTTATTTAGCAAAAATATGAGCTGGCTTCAACGCACTGTTGCTTTATCAAGCTTATTTGAACTAGTGGTCTCGAACTAACGCTCCTAAGTGGTTATATCAGCGAGTCTGGCCAATGGAGCCACGTTTCGACAAGTGTTTGAAAAAATTTTACCTTCCTACGTCTCCCCTAACAACCAAGGATAGCATTTATAGTCCGACTAATCGTGTTTAGCCTTACATATCATTCCAGCCAATCAGTTCAAATGTAACTTGTGGCCCATTTCCCGTACAATGGTGGTTTAAAAAATCTACCACTGAGCGATTCTGATTTTGGGTGTTGTCTGACAGCACCATCATTTTATTTTGGCTATAACTTGTTAATTCCTAGACTATTTGCGTAACGTTTTACATATTCTTTGTCAGCAAGCCCTAAGGAACCCAAATATACAAATTTAAAAGAGCTAAGTGGCTGCGTTCAAAATATGCAATTTCTTCTACCTCCTGTTTCGAAGATGTGCTGTCTGGGTACTGTAATGTTTTCAAACGTAAACCCATCTAATGTTATCTTTTCTAATAAGCGTTTTTTCAGGATTTTAAAACCTAACTCTGGGAAGGTTAGTGTTTTTTATCACTGTCCGTCCGAAAAAAAGTTAGTGCATGTGGCCTTACACGCGTGATAGTAGTAATTGTGTATCGCGCGACGCGTGTTTAGTGTTGCACGTGTTCGGCTTTCTGCCTCTCCCTTCTCTCTATCCTTTAGTCCATCTGTTCGTTCGTTTTGGTAACGTAGTATAATTAATGTTAGGATTAATTTAGGTCATTACGCAGTGTGCCTCTCAATGTTTTTCTTAGAAATGCAATACCCGTTTTAATGTGTTGTGGAAACGCTTGTATTTATGCAGTGGCTTATATTTAACGTGGAAACGTTACAATTTGCAGACGAAGCATAAAACAAAGGGGATTTCGAGTACGGTCATTGTGACAGCACTGTTCTTTACCATTCTTCTTCCTTTCTTTATTATATGTATTTATTAGGCTTTATATTTACTTGATAATTTATATATGTGGATTAGAATATTTCACGACACCTCCCCTCTTAAAACAGACATTATATGTCAGTCCTTTATTCTATATACACATAGAGAAATTTATTATTATTTCTGGGGTTTACGGTGATTCTCATCACACGGATGGCGGCTTAAAAAATCCGCTCCCAAATTGGTTTTTTCCAGATATATACTCAATGCTAAAATTATATGGAGCCAAAAGTAAAGACCATCGGAGTAACCTAGAGTTCTCATGCCTAGCCTGTGCTAGAAACGATAAAGGTTTGTGGTCTGTTTGCAACTTAAAGGCCTTCCCATACAGATAAATATTGAATTTCTTTATTGCCCATATTACTGCAAGACATTCTTTTTCGCTAGTTGAGTAATTGATTTCAGCTTTATTCAATTTTCTGCTAGCATATGCCACTGGGCTTAATTCCCCATCCAATGCATCTGATTTCTGTAGTAGAGTTGCACCTAACCCAATATTACTTGCATCCGTCCTTACTATGAATTCTTGACTTAAGTCAGGTAATTTCAAAATGGGTTTACTTGTGAGCTTTTCCTTCAATTCTTGGTAAGTCATTTCACATTGTGGTGTCCATGTAATGCGATCTGGATGTCCTTTACGTGTCAAATCAGTTAACGGTGCACATATGGAATTAAAGTTTTTGATATACTTCTGGTAGAAACCACATAATGAGACAAAGGATCTCACGTCCTTCTTGGTTTGTGGTCTCGGGGCTTTCTGTAGTTTCTCTAAATTCTTTGGGTCAGGGGTCATGTTTCCCTGATAAACTGTGTGTCCCAAAAATTCCAATTCTTTACATCCAACGCAACATTTGGTTGGTCGGGCTGTTAAATTTGCCTCCCTAAGTCGATTAAACAGCATGTTCAGAGAGTCAATGTGTTCCTCAAATGTTTCTGTTGCTATCAGGATATCATCCATGAAATTTGTTATACATGGATTATTCAGAGGGTCCAATAATTTTCTCATCATTCTAGAGAAGACACTAGGCGCATTCTTCAATCCAAATGGCAATCTATTAAACTCATAGTGTCCTTCTGAGGTACTAAAAGCTAGGTATGGTCTAACCTCGGGCTTTACTGGAATCTGATAGTATCCTTTACTCAAATCCACTTTTGAGAAATATTTAGCTTTATTTAGTCTGGCAAACAGCTGATTTGTATCCGGCAATGGATCCACCTGTCCTTCTGTAATAGCATTCAGTCTCCTGTAATCTATACAGAGTCTATGTTCTCCAGAGAGCTTCCTTAAGAGTACAACACCGGAACTATACGAAGATTCACTGTGCGAAATAATTCCTTCCTTCAACAGATAGTCTATCTCTTCCTTCAAAGCTTTCTCCTTAGCAAACGGAATCGAATATGGTTTCATACAGACAGGTGTGGGGTCTATCAGTTTCATATCATATTCCAATAGGTTTGTATGCCCTGGTCGGTCTGTTAACACCTCTGCATGATTATTTAGAACCTGTTGCACTCTCTCTTTCTGAGTTTTCGTTAAATGTGTACTGATTTTCACCTGTGCTGCTGTCTCACAGGGGTGTAATGGATATTCAAATGATGAAAGTGGTTCCTTTTTCATCTCCATGGCGATGGACAAGGTCAACAAGTGTGTCTCTTCCTGATGTTCTCTTTCCAAATATTTCTTCAGGAGATTCACATGATAGATTTTTTCTTTCCCCTTCTTATCTATCTTATAATTTGTTCTAGACACCTTCTCTAGAACTGTATATGGACCCTGCCATCCAATTTGTAACTTATTCTGACTCCCGGGCAAAAGAAGCAGTACTTTCTCTCCCACAGCCAAATTTCTGTCTTTCGCCTTCCTGTTATAATAGGCAGCATGTTTCTTCCTGGCTTGTTTCAAATTTTCATTGGCAAGTTTCCAGCCAGTTTTTAAACGAGTGGTCAGCTCATTCACATATTGGTATGAAGATGTAATGTTTTCCTCTGCCTTTTCATCAGTCCACGTTCTTAACAAAGCTTCGAGTGGACCTTTTATTGGCCTTCCAAACAATAATGTTGCCGGGGCCATACCGGTTGAACTATGGGGTACCTCCCTATAAGCAAAGAGGGCGGCGTGCAGGTACTGGTCCCATGTATCTGGTTTTTCGTGTGCCAACTTTCTCAGGATCGACATCAACGTGCCGTTAAATCTTTCCACTTGGCCGTTCCCTTGGGGATGATACACACTACAATGGAAGTGTTTGGCCTGGAAGATCCTGAAAACTTCTTCAGTTAGTTTCCCCTTGAACTGAGAGCCATTATCAGTCAAGATTTGATTGGGAAAGCCTAACCTTGTGAAAATTGTGAGCAATGCCTCTGCCACATGTTTAGAATCAATCGATGACAGGGCTACAGCCTCTCCCCACATAGAACAAGTGTCCACCAGAGTCAGAATGTAGCTGTTCCTTCTCTTGGTTCGGGTGAGAGGTCCCACAAGATCCACGGCAACTCTCTCAAAGGGTGTTCCCACTATGGGCATTTCCCCCAGAGTTGCTGGTGCAGTCCAATGTTTAGGTGCTACTCGTTGGCACTCTGGACAGGATTTTACATATCGTTTGATATCTTCAGTTATTCCTGGCCAGAAATAGTGACAAGCTATTCGCTGTCCTGTTGCGCTGATTCCCATATGACCACTGAAGGGAATCGCATGCCCTAGTTCCAACACTTTAGTCCTATATGAAGTGGGAAGGACCAGCTGTCCGTGACCATTGGATTCAGATCCAGCCTTCCTATATATCAGTTTGTTCTTCATATAAAACTCTCCCTTGCCTGGAGGTGTATGAGATTTGGGCAACTTCTTGAAACATGGCTTGAGTGTTTTGTCCTCAGCCTGTGCCTTCCTCATCTCATCTGGGTGAGTATTTATGGGATTATCCTCCTCCTTTTTTGACTGTGATCTGGTCTGCACTGTTGCCAATATCACAGGTCTCTTGGGATTCCCCAAGAAGACATATCTACACCCCAATATTAGAGGGTAGATTGGCTCATTTATCACTGCTGCTTTTATGATTCCTTCCACATATCGCGTTTTCACTTTTATTCGGGCGACGGGAAGTGTCATGGTAGCTACATCCTTGGTTGCAGTTTGAATCTCCACTGTTTCTGTGGTGTATTGATCGGCCTGCACCAGGTGAGAACTCACAACGGAATCGTAATCTAAACCGGTATCATATAAACACCTTATAGTGACACCATTACAGATGACATCTTCACACACTGGGGGGTGGTATGGTTCCTGTAGTTCTTCAGGTTTGACCTTCTTTTCCTTTTTCCCCGATGTCATAGCAGCACAATGAGGAGGTTTCCTTCTACAATGGTCAGTGTCATGATTGTTCATCTTACAATTTTTACACCACCTTTTTCCTTGGTTGAAAGATTTTCTTTCATCATATTTCCTTTCATCGAATTGTGGGAATTTATTTTTATTTTCATACCGTGGCCTATCAAACTGGTGTTTACCTTTGTTTTGATCCCTAGGATCAAATTTATTAAAGTTCTGTGGTGCCCTAAAGTTATCCACTTGTTTCTTTTTATTACCTGTTACCTCTGCTTGAGCTGCTTGATACCTTTCAGCAACATTTAGCAACTCACACAGCCTCTCTGCACCTTGTTCCATGAGAAACTTTCTCAGGTCTGGAGCCATGGACTCTCTTAATTGCTCTATAAGGACCATTTCCTTAAGATCTTGGGTTTTCCCCAGAGAAGTCCATTTCTCCAAGTATGTCTCTCTATTCGTGCAGAGAACTGGTGATAGGTTTCACCTGACAGTAGTTTAGCATTCCTAAATTTTTTCCTATAAAATTCTGCATTCTTTTCATATCTTAACAAAAGAGCCTGCTTTAGCATGTCATAATTTTCCTGATCACCTCTGCTCATTTTTGCAAAAACTTCATAAGCTGCCCCACGAAGTCCCTGAGATAACTTTAAGCTCCACCTTTCTCTCTCTAACCCATATGTGGTAGCTAATAGTTCATACCTATTTAGATAGCTCTCTATATCATCGTCTTTCTCAACAAAATGATCTAAATGAAAATTCATAGCTGAGGTTGAGGCTCCTTGGCTAGCAGTGGCATCAGAGGCAAAGGGACTGGCACCATTTTCAGGAGCATGGCCCTGAAACTCAAACTCCCTTAGTCGTAACTCATGTTCCCTTTGTAATCTTTTATCTTCTGCTTCCCTTTCTGCAGCTAATTTCTTCTCCTCCCCTTTCTGCAGTCAATCTTCTTTCTTCTGCTTCCCTTTCTGCAGCTAATTTCTTCTCTTCCCTTTCTGCAGTCAATCTTCTTTCTTCTGCTTCCCTTTCTGCAGCTAATTTCTTCTCTTCCCTTTCTGCAGCTAATCTTTTGTCTTCTCTTTCTGCCTCCAATTTCTTAGCCTCAGCCTCAATCTGCAACCTCTTAATTTCTTTTTCAGCCTCTAACTTTCTTTCGGCTTCAAACCTTCTTTCTTCGCGTTCAATAAATTTGTCACATTCCGTAGTGACATAGGCAACCATAACTTGCCCATCTAATCCTAACTCTTTTGCAGTCTGAACAGCAGCAGATCGAAATTTGGCCAGGTCCGCCATTGTCTATCAGGTAAATTTATACAATGTCTAACCAACAATTCAATCTCTAAATATATATCTAATGGACAACACAGGCACCGTGAGCTCAACCTTATTTAATTCCACCCAAGGATACCTTTTAATTCTTATATTCCCTGAAGTGAATTACCCCCAATATTTTTAATAGGGAAAGATTCAAAATCCCAAGAGCGAGCCCCCAATATATGTGGTGAAGTGGGATGTTATAAATATTTATAAGGGACTTAGTGTACTGACTGAGATCAGCTGTGAAGGTATATATATCTAATAAGAGTAGTGTATTATATATAACCTTACTTGCTGCCACATATGTATACCTCAGTCAGAATTATTCTGGAATAGTGTGATGACTACGTTTTATGTCTAGGGTATGTGTATGATGAAGTGTAAGTCAAAACAACAACAGACAGATAAACAATTTAATTTATTCCACTACACTTGACAACACTGTGACACTCACATACATAAAACACTCTACAAGGATATCTTAAAGGAGTCACTGATAACTTTTCAAATAACAATATGTATTCATTGCTGTCATGAATGTATATGTGTCCTGATTCAAATACAAAGGGAACCAGGGATCACAATCAATTTTAATTACAAGTTATATGTACAGAATTTATTAATATGAATCTTGTAGTGACATATGTTATTAAAAGTATCCTATGTGTGTCAGTTGTGTAGTAGTAATATGAGGTAATACTGGTTTTGTTTTGTTCAAGCTCTGTTGGTATTTGTCATCATGACTTCAATAGTTTGTCTTTATTGGAACTAGTATTGGAGATGTTCTCAGTTCCTGATATTAAAACAATTTAATTCCCCTCTTAATGTTATTTTTACAAGGTCATTTTAAGATGGGGTACAAAATGTTGAGCTCAGCTGGCCACATCAGCTTATCTTGCGTGATGGCGGCAGGAAAAGACTCCTCTGCTCGATTTCTCCCCTGGGCTCTGGAGACCCCTCACGGATAGCTAAATGGACCAAGGAGTATGCTGTCCGACTCTGGATTCAGCAAAGCTCTGACCAGGTGCTGCTCAATACCATCAAGACCACGGTCCCTGAAAACAAGAAGGATGTACCTTCTACTTCATAACTAATTGATACTCTAGTTCTACACTGAGCACAATACATCACAAACATTGAGTTCAGAGCGTTAGGCCAACTGTCAGCTTCATCTGAAATATTTTATACCAGTATTTCCCTCCCTAATGGTTACTACGCCTCTGCAATTCCAGCATTATTTCTTTCTAGTCAATCATCTAGGTGTCAGTGTACTGTTTGGCCATTCCATGCCGTTTTACTTTCCTCCGACACCTTCTGTTCAGGCTGGAGCATTATAGGCTTTACATCATGTTTGCTACTGAACTACACATATATACAGGCATAAATTAACAATTCACATTCAATTTTCATTAAAAGATACTGAATGTTTCAAGCTTACCACAATTCATGGAAATAAACACAGATACGTTGACTAGCAATGAATTCTGGCACAAATACTGGCACAAATTCCCATCTGCTTATGGTCCAGGCTTTTATTTAGCAAAAATATGAGCTGGCTTCAACGCACTGTTGCTTTATCAAGCTTATTTGAACTAGTGGTCTCGAACTAACGCTCCTAAGTGATTATATCAGCGAGTCTGGCCAATGGAGCCACGTTTCGACAAGTGTTTGAAAAAATTTTACCTTCCTACGTCTCCCCTAACAACCAAGGATAGCATTTATAGTCCGACTAATCGTGTTTAGCCTTACATATCATTCCAGCCAATCAGTTCAAATGTAACTTGTGGCCCATTTCCCGTACAATGGTGGTTTAAAAAAATCTACCACTGAGCGATTCTGATTTTGGGTGTTGTCTGACAGCACCATCATTTTATTTTGGCTATAACTTGTTAATTCCTAGACTATTTGCGTAACGTTTTACATATTCTTTGTCAGCAAGCCCTAAGGAACCCAAATATACAAATTTAAAAGAGCTAAGTGGCTGCGTTCAAAATATGCAATTTCTTCTACCTCCTGTTTCGAAGATGTGCTGTCTGGGTACTGTAATGTTTTCAAACGTAAACCCATCTAATGTTATCTTTTCTAATAAGCGTTTTTCAGGATTTTAAAACCTAACTCTGGGAAGGTTAGTGTTTTTATCACTGTCCGTCCGAAAAAAAGTTAGTGCATGTGGCCTTACACGCGTGATAGTAGTAATTGTGTATCGCGCGACGCGTGTTTAGTGTTGCACGTGTTCGGCTTTCTGCTTCTCCCTTCTCTCTATCCTTTAGTCCATCTGTTCGTTCGTTTTGGTAACGTAGTATAATTAATGTTAGGATTAATTTAGGTCATTACGCAGTGTGCCTCTCAATGTTTTTCTTAGAAATGCAATACCCGTTTTAATGTGTTGTGGAAACGCTTGTATTTATGCAGTGGCTTATATTTAACGTGGAAACGTTACAATTTGCAGACGAAGCATAAAACAAAGGGGATTTCGAGTACGGTCATTGTGACAGCACTGTTCTTTACCATTCTTCTTCCTTTCTTTATTATATGTATTTATTAGGCTTTATATTTACTTGATAATTTATATATGTGGATTAGAATATTTCACGACACCTCCCCTCTTAAAACAGACATTATATGTCAGTCCTTTATTCTATATACACATAGAGAAATTTATTATTATTTCTGGGGTTTACGGTGATTCTCATCACACGGATGGCGGCTTAAAAAATCCGCTCCCAAATTGGTTTTTCCAGATATATACTCAATGCTAAAATTATATGGAGCCAAAAGTAAAGACCATCGGAGTAACCTAGAGTTCTCATGCCTAGCCTGTGCTAGAAACGATAAAGGTTTGTGGTCTGTTTGCAACTTAAAGGCCTTCCCATACAGATAAATATTGAATTTCTTTATTGCCCATATTACTGCAAGACATTCTTTTTCGCTAGTTGAGTAATTGATTTCAGCTTTATTCAATTTTCTGCTAGCATATGCCACTGGGCTTAATTCCCCATCCAATGCATCTGATTTCTGTAGTAGAGTTGCACCTAACCCAATATTACTTGCATCCGTCCTTACTATGAATTCTTGACTTAAGTCAGGTAATTTCAAAATGGGTTTACTTGTGAGCTTTTCCTTCAATTCTTGGTAAGTCATTTCACATTGTGGTGTCCATGTAATGCGATCTGGATGTCCTTTACGTGTCAAATCAGTTAACGGTGCACATATGGAATTAAAGTTTTTGATATACTTCTGGTAGAAACCACATAATGAGACAAAGGATCTCACGTCCTTCTTGGTTTGTGGTCTCGGGGCTTTCTGTAGTTTCTCTAAATTCTTTGGGTCAGGGGTCATGTTTCCCTGATAAACTGTGTGTCCCAAAAATTCCAATTCTTTACATCCAACGCAACATTTGGTTGGTCGGGCTGTTAAATTTGCCTCCCTAAGTCGATTAAACAGCATGTTCAGAGAGTCAATGTGTTCCTCAAATGTTTCTGTTGCTATCAGGATATCATCCATGAAATTTGTTATACATGGATTATTCAGAGGGTCCAATAATTTTCTCATCATTCTAGAGAAGACACTAGGCGCATTCTTCAATCCAAATGGCAATCTATTAAACTCATAGTGTCCTTCTGAGGTACTAAAAGCTAGGTATGGTCTAACCTCGGCTTTACTGGAATCTGATAGTATCCTTTACTCAGATCCACTTTTGAGAAATATTTAGCTTTATTTAGTCTGGCAAACAGCTGATTTGTATCCGGCAATGGATCCACCTGTCCTTCTGTAATAGCATTCAGTCTCCTGTAATCTATACAGAGTCTATGTTCTCCAGAGGGCTTCCTTAAGAGTACAACACCGGAACTATACGAAGATTCACTGTGCGAAATAATTCCTTCCTTCAACAGATAGTCTATCTCTTCCTTCAAAGCTTTCTCCTTAGCAAACGGAATCGAATATGGTTTCATACAGACAGGTGTGGGGTCTATCAGTTTCATATCATATTCCAATAGGTTTGTATGCCCTGGTCGGTCTGTTAACACCTCTGCATGATTATTTAGAACCTGTTGCACTCTCTCTTTCTGAGTTTTCGTTAAATGTGTACTGATTTTCACCTGTGCTGCTGTCTCACAGGGGTGTAATGGATATTCAAATGATGAAAGTGGTTCCTTTTTCATCTCCATGGCGATGGACAAGGTCAACAAGTGTGTCTCTTCCTGATGTTCTCTTTCCAAATATTTCTTCAGGAGATTCACATGATAGATTTTTTTCTTTCCCCTTCTTATCTATCTTATAATTTGTTCTAGACACCTTCTCTAGAACTGTATATGGACCCTGCCATCCAATTTGTAACTTATTCTGACTCCCGGGCAAAAGAAGCAGTACTTTCTCTCCCACAGCCAAATTTCTGTCTTTCGCCTTCCTGTTATAATAGGCAGCATGTTTCTTCCTGGCTTGTTTCAAATTTTCATTGGCAAGTTTCCAGCCAGTTTTTAAACGAGTGGTCAGCTCATTCACATATTGGTATGAAGATGTAATGTTTTCCTCTGCCTTTTCATCAGTCCACGTTCTTAACAAAGCTTCGAGTGGACCTTTTATTGGCCTTCCAAACAATAATGTTGCCGGGGCCATACCGGTTGAACTATGGGGTACCTCCCTATAAGCAAAGAGGGCGGCGTGCAGGTACTGGTCCCATGTATCTGGTTTTTCGTGTGCCAACTTTCTCAGGATCGACATCAACGTGCCGTTAAATCTTTCCACTTGGCCGTTCCCTTGGGGATGATACACACTACAATGGAAGTGTTTGGCCTGGAAGATCCTGAAAACTTCTTCAGTTAGTTTCCCCTTGAACTGAGAGCCATTATCAGTCAAGATTTGATTGGGAAAGCCTAACCTTGTGAAAATTGTGAGCAATGCCTCTGCCACATGTTTAGAATCAATCGATGACAGGGCTACAGCCTCTCCCCACATAGAACAAGTGTCCACCAGAGTCAGAATGTAGCTGTTCCTTCTCTTGGTTCGGGTGAGAGGTCCCACAAGATCCACGGCAACTCTCTCAAAGGGTGTTCCCACTATGGGCATTTCCCCCAGAGTTGCTGGTGCAGTCCAATGTTTAGGTGCTACTCGTTGGCACTCTGGACAGGATTTTACATATCGTTTGATATCTTCAGTTATTCCTGGCCAGAAATAGTGACAAGCTATTCGCTGTCCTGTTGCGCTGATTCCCATATGACCACTGAAGGGAATCGCATGCCCTAGTTCCAACACTTTAGTCCTATATGAAGTGGGAAGGACCAGCTGTCCGTGACCATTGGATTCAGATCCAGCCTTCCTATATATCAGTTTGTTCTTCATATAAAACTCTCCCTTGCCTGGAGGTGTATGAGATTTGGGCAACTTCTTGAAACATGGCTTGAGTGTTTTGTCCTCAGCCTGTGCCTTCCTCATCTCATCTGGGTGAGTATTTATGGGATTATCCTCCTCCTTTTTTGACTGTGATCTGGTCTGCACTGTTGCCAATATCACAGGTCTCTTGGGATTCCCCAAGAAGACATATCTACACCCCAATATTAGAGGGTAGATTGGCTCATTTATCACTGCTGCTTTTATGATTCCTTCCACATATCGCGTTTTCACTTTTATTCGGGCGACGGAAGTGTCATGGTAGCTACATCCTTGGTTGCAGTTTGAATCTCCACTGTTTCTGTGGTGTATTGATCGGCCTGCACCAGGTGAGAACTCACAACGGAATCGTAATCTAAACCGGTATCATATAAACACCTTATAGTGACACCATTACAGATGACATCTTCACACACTGGGGGGTGGTATGGTTCCTGTAGTTCTTCAGGTTTGACCTTCTTTTCCTTTTTCCCCGATGTCATAGCAGCACAATGAGGAGGTTTCCTTCTACAATGGTCAGTGTCATGATTGTTCATCTTACAATTTTTACACCACCTTTTTCCTTGGTTGAAGGATTTTCTTTCATCATATTTCCTTTCATCGAATTGTGGGAATTTATTTTTATTTTCATACCGTGGCCTATCAAACTGGTGTTTACCTTTGTTTTGATCCCTAGGATCAAATTTATTAAAGTTCTGTGGTGCCCTAAAGTTATCCACTTGTTTCTTTTTATTACCTGTTACCTCTGCTTGAGCTGCTTGATACCTTTCAGCAACATTTAGCAACTCACCCAGCCTCTCTGCACCTTGTTCCATGAGAAACTTTCTCAGGTCTGGAGCCATGGACTCTCTTAATTGCTCTATAAGGACCATTTCCTTAAGATCTTGGGTTTTCCCCAGAGAAGTCCATTTCTCCAAGTATGTCTCTATTCGTGCAGAGAACTGGTGATAGGTTTCACCTGACAGTAGTTTAGCATTCCTAAATTTTTTCCTATAAAATTCTGCATTCTTTTCATATCTTAACAAAAGAGCCTGCTTTAGCATGTCATAATTTTCCTGATCACCTCTGCTCATTTTTGCAAAAACTTCATAAGCTGCCCCACGAAGTCCCTGAGATAACTTTAAGCTCCACCTTTCTCTCTCTAACCCATATGTGGTAGCTAATAGTTCATACCTATTTAGATAGCTCTCTATATCATCGTCTTTCTCAACAAAATGATCTAAATGAAAATTCATAGCTGAGGTTGAGGCTCCTTGGCTAGCAGTGGCATCAGAGGCAAAGGGACTGGCACCATTTTCAGGAGCATGGCCTTGAAACTCAAACTCCCTTAGTCGTAACTCATGTTCCCTTTGTAATCTTTTATCTTCTGCTTCCCTTTCTGCAGCTAATTTCTTCTCTTCCCTTTCTGCAGTCAATCTTCTTTCTTCTGCTTCCCTTTCTGCAGCTAATTTCTTCTCTTCCCTTTCTGCAGTCAATCTTCTTTCTTCTGCTTCCCTTTCTGCAGCTAATTTCTTCTCTTCCCTTTCTGCAGCTAATCTTTTGTCTTCTCTTTCTGCCTCCAATTTCTTAGCCTCAGCCTCAATCTGCAACCTCTTAATTTCTTTTTCAGCCTCTAACTTTCTTTCGGCTTCAAACCTTCTTTCTTCGCGTTCAATAAATTTGTCACATTCCGTAGTGACATAGGCAACCATAACTTGCCCATCTAATCCTAACTCTTTTGCAGTCTGAACAGCAGCAGATCGAAATTTGGCCAGGTCCGCCATTGTCTATCAGGTAAATTTATACAATGTCTAACCAACAATTCAATCTCTAAATATATATCTAATGGACAACACAGGCACCGTGAGCTCAACCTTATTTAATTCCACCCAAGGATACCTTTTAATTCTTATATTCCCTGAAGTGAATTACCCCCAATATTTTTAATAGGGAAAGATTCAAAATCCCAAGAGCGAGCCCCCAATATATGTGGTGAAGTGGGATGTTATAAATATTTATAAGGGACTTAGTGTACTGACTGAGATCAGCTGTGAAGGTATATATATCTAATAAGAGTAGTGTATTATATATAACCTTACTTGCTGCCACATATGTATACCTCAGTCAGAATTATTCTGGAATAGTGTGATGACTACGTTTTATGTCTAGGGTATGTGTATGATGAAGTGTAAGTCAAAACAACAACAGACAGATAAACAATTTAATTTATTCCACTACACTTGACAACACTGTGACACTCACATACATAAAACACTCTACAAGGATATCTTAAAGGAGTCACTGATAACTTTTCAAATAACAATATGTATTCATTGCTGTCATGAATGTATATGTGTCCTGATTCAAATACAAAGGGAACCAGGGATCACAATCAATTTTAATTACAAGTTATATGTACAGAATTTATTAATATGAATCTTGTAGTGACATATGTTATTAAAAGTATCCTATGTGTGTCAGTTGTGTAGTAGTAATATGAGGTAATACTGGTTTTGTTTTGTTCAAGCTCTGTTGGTATTTGTCATCATGACTTCAATAGTTTGTCTTTATTGGAACTAGTATTGGAGATGTTCTCAGTTCCTGATATTAAAACAATTAAATTCCCCTCTTAATGTTATTTTTTACAAGGTCATTTTAAGATGGGGTACAAAATGTTGAGCTCAGCTGGCCACATCAGCTTATCTTGCGTGATGGCGGCAGGAAAAGACTCCTCTGCTCGATTTCTCCCCTGGGCTCTGGAGACCCCTCACGGATAGCTAAATGGACCAAGGAGTATGCTGTCCGACTCTGGATTCAGCAAAGCTCTGACCAGGTGCTGCTCAATACCATCAAGACCACGGTCCCTGAAAACAAGAAGGATGTACCTTCTACTTCATAACTAATTGATACTCTAGTTCTACACTGAGCACAATACATCACAAACATTGAGTTCAGAGCGTTAGGCCAACTGTCAGCTTCATCTGAAATATTTTATACCAGTATTTCCCTCCCTAATGGTTACTACGCCTCTGCAATTCCAGCATTATTTCTTTCTAGTCAATCATCTAGGTGTCAGTGTACTGTTTGGCCATTCCATGCCGTTTTACTTTCCTCCGACACCTTCTGTTCAGGCTGGAGCATTATAGGCTTTACATCATGTTTGCTACTGAACTACACATATATACAGGCATAAATTAACAATTCACATTCAATTTTCATTAAAAGATACTGAATGTTTCAAGCTTACCACAATTCATGGAAATAAACACAGATACGTTGACTAGCAATGAATTCTGGCACAAATACTGGCACAAATTCCCATCTGCTTATGGTCCAGGCTTTTATTTAGCAAAAATATGAGCTGGCTTCAACGCACTGTTGCTTTATCAAGCTTATTTGAACTAGTGGTCTCGAACTAACGCTCCTAAGTGGTTATATCAGCGAGTCTGGCCAATGGAGCCACGTTTCGACAAGTGTTTGAAAAAATTTTACCTTCCTACGTCTCCCCTAACAACCAAGGATAGCATTTATAGTCCGACTAATCGTGTTTAGCCTTACATATCATTCCAGCCAATCAGTTCAAATGTAACTTGTGGCCCATTTCCCGTACAATGGTGGTTTAAAAAATCTACCACTGAGCGATTCTGATTTTGGGTGTTGTCTGACAGCACCATCATTTTATTTTGGCTATAACTTGTTAATTCCTAGACTATTTGCGTAACGTTTTACATATTCTTTGTCAGCAAGCCCTAAGGAACCCAAATATACAAATTTAAAAGAGCTAAGTGGCTGCGTTCAAAATATGCAATTTCTTCTACCTCCTGTTTCGAAGATGTGCTGTCTGGGTACTGTAATGTTTTCAAACGTAAACCCATCTAATGTTATCTTTTCTAATAAGCGTTTTTCAGGATTTTAAAACCTAACTCTGGGAAGGTTAGTGTTTTTATCACTGTCCGTCCGAAAAAAAGTTAGTGCATGTGGCCTTACACGCGTGATAGTAGTAATTGTGTATCGCGCGACGCGTGTTTAGTGTTGCACGTGTTCGGCTTTCTGCCTCTCCCTTCTCTCTATCCTTTAGTCCATCTGTTCGTTCGTTTTGGTAACGTAGTATAATTAATGTTAGGATTAATTTAGGTCATTACGCAGTGTGCCTCTCAATGTTTTTCTTAGAAATGCAATACCCGTTTTAATGTGTTGTGGAAACGCTTGTATTTATGCAGTGGCTTATATTTAACGTGGAAACGTTACAATTTGCAGACGAAGCATAAAACAAAGGGGATTTCGAGTACGGTCATTGTGACAGCACTGTTCTTTACCATTCTTCTTCCTTTCTTTATTATATGTATTTATTAGGCTTTATATTTACTTGATAATTTATATATGTGGATTAGAATATTTCACGACAAGTAATCGTGTGCGAAGGTAGACACCTTTCAAGACCCACATTAGTTACTCTTGAGTTTTGGCCACTGTTTGACCACTACTACGGAGCTAAGGGGAGTCAACCAGTGACAGTAACTATGCCACATGAGGCAAGCACTCTCACCGCTTTGTCAATCAAAAGCTTAACTTTCCTCATAACATGCGCAATAAAAGTAGACCCCCTCATTCTCATGTGTGAAATAAGCTTCAGTTGCACAGCGACCTCCTTCAGGACAGCATTATTAGTTCTTGTAGCTATCCTTGACATTCTCAACAAGGCGTCCAGAAGTGAATTAATGGTCTAGGATGAATTCCGCACAGCCAAATATTCGTCACTGAGCGTCACCAAGCAAAGCAGTCAAGTTGAAGTTTATGGCACGTGCAGAAATCAGCTAGCAGATTATGGTATGATTAAAACGTCATAAATATAAATATTATTGCAATAAGCTCACGATTTAATCCCTTGCATGAAAATATAAAGCAAATAATCTCATCGCGATGGTCATTTATCATACATGTTTCCAATGCACGTGGGACGAACATATGTTGTATCAGAATGATTTATCGAGAGATCAAAAGTGCCCTGCTGTTTGATGGCGGACGAAAAATTTAACATGCAATGACAGGAAATAGAATCTGTCATATTTTGATATTTTTAGATACTGAGATACGAATATGATAAGAAATGACATTTTATGTCCTTTAACCCACAAATTAAGGGAAATTTGATACAGTGGGGCAGACAACCTCTGGACGAGTTATGACTGTTTGAAGAAAGCACGTTAAAATGTCAAATTGTGAAGAATAAAATTGACCGGTGCTTTCTTTCGTCATGGGCGTAGGAAAAGTGATCTGGAAAACTGGGTGACAATAGACAAATTAGATGTAAAATACAAGCATACGGAAGAAGACAGCAAGAGATAATGTTAGGATAATAATTAAATGACACGAACAACGTGGAGTCTCTGAAAGACTTAAACACTTATAAGACAGTCATTTAAGTAGGGAAATTATAGTGGAAGCAATTCCTTGTTTGTCAACTGTCTCTCTGCTGTGTCTTTTTTTCACTTAATGACTCATGGAATCACTCACTTGACTCACTCACTCACTCACTCACTCACTCACTCACTCACTCACTCACTCACTCACTCACTCACTCACTCACTCACTCACTCACTCACTCACTCACTCACTCACTCACTGACTCACTCACTCACTCACTCACTCACTCACTCACTCACTCACTAACTCACTCACTCACTTACTCATTCACTCACTCACTCACACACTCAATCACTCAATCACTGACTGACCGAATGACTGACTGACTCACTCACTCACTCGCTCACTCACTCACTCATGCACTCACTCACTCACTCACTAAATGAATCACTGACTCACTCAGTCACTCAATAACCCCCTCAATCACTCACTCACTCAACCATACACTCACTCACTCACTCTCTCACTAAAAAACTCACTAACGAATTCACTCATTCACTCACTCACTCACTCACTCACTCACTCACTCACTCACTCACTCACTCACTCACTCACTCACTCACTCACTCACTCACTCTCTCACAAACAAACTCACTAACGTATTCACTCACTCACTCACTCACTCACTCACTCACTTACTCACTCACTCACTCACTCACTCACTCATTCATTCATTCATTACATTCATTCACTCACTCACAACCTCACTAATTCATTCACTCACTCACTCACTCACTCTCTTACTCATTCGCTCAGCTATTCATCTATACTCTCGATATTATCCCACACCCTCTTTACTACAGTGAAACTAAACATTTCACTCGCTTTTCCTCGACATTACCTTCACATAAAACACACGCAGTGAGTGGAGCACACAAGTAACCGCCATGACAGCTTGCTCTTTTCTATAAACAACTCACAATCAAAATTGATGATGTAAATGATAACTCGATAAAGAAGATATATCTCACGGAAGACAAACATCAAATCTTGATTTAAACGTAGATTATTCCACGCTGGAGCAGAATTTAATGACATTCTTAGCTCTTTCTTTTGTATATGTTGGAGATTGGCTAAGTGGTTAGAGCACCATCGTCACGCGGGATTGTTACCAGGTTCCAGGATCGAAACCGTGTAGCCTCACGCCCTAGTCAACCCGCTGTAAATGGGTACATGACTCTGCTCGTGAGTTAGGGAAGGAAAAAGGAAAGAGGAAGGAAACTGGTCACCCCACTCATTAAAGCTGCACCAAGTACGGTAAAGTCTCTAACACTTCACTGCACTACGGCAGTTTCCGCTATGGTCATATCTTTAACTTTGTCTAATACGGCCACTGATGTTCATTGTCACTGTCCTCTGATTCTGGTTAGGATTCATTCGTTAAACAGTAAACGCTGTTTGCGTATATTTAAGGCAAAATAACTACCGATTTCTGTCGTAGCCGTATGCGCTAAAACGATCGATAGGCGTAATCAAAGCCCGTGCATGCAGGGTAATCATATTCGATCTTGGCGTAATTCTAGTTTGAAACTGGCAGATGTCTGTTTCAGTATCCACCGTGATGTTTCAGGTCTGTCCGTTTTTGTTTGAATTATATCGTCACGTGATGTTGCGACATCATGCATTTATACGTGTATTAGAAAGTGTCATTAGACAGTTTGTTGTTGTTACCACCTTGATTAATGTGCTCTTAGCTACCTTTATTGTTATTACCATCATCACTACAGTGTTGCTGTAGCTGTCACCGTCTTCCTATTTATTATCGCCTTGATCATCATTGTCATTTGTTATGATTCACTTTTACTGCCACGTCGTCGTTTTCATCAACATCGTGGCATTCATCCTCACCACAATAGTTAGTTATCACCAATTATCATAATTAACATCAGTATCATTATCCTCATCACTCATTAACAATACTTTTACTTCTATTATCATCTGTGATTAACTACCAGTGTTATCATGGCTGTTCGTCATCGCCACAATAACATGTCTTAAGCATTATCGCCGTTATTAAACCTCCCCTCCCCCACTCCCTATGTTTTCATTGTAACTACACGGGGCACAATCTCTATCGTCATGATCGTATAGGCATCATCATTACTACAATCTATAGTTCTTATCATAATGGCATAATAATTACTACAATCTCTATCATCATTATCACAAAACCATCATTCTTACAATCTCCATCATAATGGTAAATCATCATAATTACTACTATCTCTATCACCAGCATTATACCAGCATCATTATTACTAGAATCTCTGTCATTGTGACGTATAATGAAAATATAGCCTACAGTATCCGACAGCCTTCCGTGACCACGCTGTAGTTCTATCATTCGTTCGCAAAGTCAAACATTTGACAGCCTGCCTTACTCATATTTAGTCCACGCCTCTTTTCCTTGAGATGTACACAAACAGACATATTACCAACTTCCGCGACCAGCCAGGTAACAGGGAGCGAACTCTGATTTGTTTACCTAAGTTTCTCACACGAGCTGATCTGTCAATCATCGGACATTGGACAGATCGCACGTGGGATAAACACTTAACCCTTTGATGTTCGTACTTAGGGAGAGATAACGTTTCATCTCGAGACGCGAGCGATTTTGAAAGAAACCCCGTTATCGTAACGAGGGCCTTTTGATGTTGGTCAAGCAGCGCTCGACGAGAGAAACGGTGGCCACTTAGAGAACTTTTCATCTGGTCCACAGTTTCTGAATTCTTATAGTTCGCACGTTAATGCGAAATTGATACCATTAGGGATCAGAGAGCCAATGAACATATATAAACAGTGGTTCCTTAAACTCACTGATCAGTTGTCGCTCAGAATTTTGGATAATCTAAGCACGTTATTCTAGAACCATTGTGGGAGTGTGTTAATAGCATTTCGTGGGGGATTGTTTCATTTCTGATTTGTGGTAATAGAAATTAGCATTTACGTGATTTAATGTGTTAAGTTTACCATTATAATTCACTGTGATTTTCTAGCGTTAAAACTAGCGAAATAAATAACGCGTAGCTATTTTTCTTTGCCAGAGGTGCAGTTAGAATGTAATTTCCATCCCCCGTTTCTCTCACCAGAAGATACGGTTTAGTTGACTGATTAAGTGTTAAGCGTGACTATAGTGACCGAATGGGATTCACGTTTATTTCATTTTGTGTTTTATAGTAAGTGACTATTGTTTATACCTTATGACTAAACTAACAGGCGCCGACAATAAAATAACTATTAACGACAGAAGATATTTGTAAGTGCACGTTGGGGGTAATTTAACAATAGTGGACAGTGTGAGCTGATCCTTAACGAGTGCGCAGAGGGGCGGGAAGGTGCATATCTTGGTCCGAACCTGAAAGTGCAGCGCGGACGAAAAGCTGACCGTATAGTTCTAAATAAAGTCACCGTGTGCCTTTTAACTTTAAGCAAGACTGCCGGAGAGGGAAAGAGATCGCATAGTCCCGGTCCGTGTACATATAGAATAGTTGTATTTCTTTTTCATAATGTCTTGTTTATTTCTCGCAGACCTGACAGAGCGGCCAGCGGTTTTTCTTTATTATTCTCTCCAGTTACTGATGGGATTTATGTTTTCTTCTTCGTGGCTTACGAGTCCCCAAGTTCAGTTGTGAACAGGACTGGCTAAAAGACAAATAAAGATTTAACTATTAAGTTTAAATGGACTATCAATTCCCAGGTATTTTTTTCCAATTTATCAGCCCACGGAAGTGGCATTTGAAAAAATATCAATTTCTGACTTTTGACAGACGCAGCACCGGATTTATTCAGAAAGTTTACGCTGTTTCAAAATCGGCAATCACCACAGAGCCAGCCAATAGGATTTACCAATCAATCAATTATCATCATCAGTAACAATTTTTAGCAACAAGCAGTGTCCAAATACTAGAGGTATTTTTTCCATTCTTTGCTGTGAACACAAGATCTCGATTTTTTACTACCATTAACTATTCGAGGTGACATTATTGATCCATGGGTACACCACCAAACTTGGCGTCCACCTTATAAAGTTATCGTCAAGGCTGGACTGGGGCCAAATTTGGCATTGAACACTGACATTATCAATATCAATAAATATATTCAGGATAACTGTATTTCCCAGGAAATATCACCAAGATTAGGTAAGGAGCGAGAGCGTGGCCACGTATGACACAGAGAGAGATTGAATATTTTCTCGTTACGGTACCTTGTACCAAACTGGTTATTTTGCTTTAAAAAAATTGTTTACTTTACGGAGTAGCACGTATTAGGAATTTTGGTTTCTTTTACTGTCTATACTGTAACCTAGTGCTAAACTTTTGACCTTTAAGGTTATTAACCCGTTGGGTTCTTACCTTCTCAATGAGGGGAGGGCTCGTGTATTCTGTTATTTTTCTATTTATGTAATTCTGATGTATTTGATATTTCTCTTTTAGATATTCGATGTTGTAAAGTTTAATGATAATAAACAACAAAAGAACTAAACTGTGTGTGTTGGTCAGACCCATACCCATTTAACCATAGTTTTTTCACGTTTGTGTGTCTTGTTGTCACATAGCTGTGTGTGTGTGTTTAGTGTAACTTGTATTTCTACATATAAGGAGGTGCAAGATTGTTTTATACTAAATTATAGTCGTATAGATAGGCTGGACTAGAGAAACTACTCAGTCCAGATACAGATCTTCTCCTTAAACTATTCACTCCTGAACAATCTATTTCTTACACCTTTACTTCTCACGTATCATCACCATCCCCTATACTCAGGTGGAACCATACATAACTTTAACACCTATCTAAGCGCGACAGTCATCAGTATCACACATGCACCATCATCATTACAATCGCTATCATCATTATCATAAATATTACCATCATTACTACAATATCGATCAGTATTGTCTTAAAATAATCTTTCCTACAATCATTATTATAAACGCACTACCATAGATATCTTCAAAGTTGAAATTAATGCACGTTTTTCGACGCTCAGGTGCCATAAATTCTGAAAGTGGACATAATCAAATTTAAAAAAAATAATAAATACAATTTACATAATTTTGTTAATAACACAAGCTCAATATACGCTCCATCAACATCAAAACGTGGGTTAATGAACTCTTTGAACATTTTGAATAACACATCAGCCAACTCTTATTTTTTTTTTAAAATTACATTATTCACTGCGCATGCGTCATTTATGACTTGCTTTAAAATCCTAATATTCTAAGTTTTCCTTTTGACTCGATGTACTGCCAGAATAAAAGGAATATTCCAATACATCATATTCTCACATATTAAAACCACCCCTGCCTCTAAGACTGTATGGTAACCCAGTGGACTATTTTTCTAACTCTTGTCTTTCTCGTGGCATGTGGCCTAAAGTGATTGAGTTATTTTGAAAGCTACAATGAATGAACGGAGAAGAGATAGTATTGTGTGCGCAGGGGTGGTTATGTCCGTGCGTATTGTGTTTTAGGGAGAGAGGCAAGCAGAGTGACGAATCAAAACAAAGGAAGAATGTTTTATGTATTTATGAATAGGTATATGTTCAGGGCCGGATCATCCATTAGGCTAAGTAGGCTGAAGACTAGGGGCCCTGAGCTTTGGGGGCCCGTGTGTCACGAAAGGTTTGAGATGTTATAAAATTGTAAGATATCCTGGTCAAAAAGATGTATCAGATGATAGCAGAATAGTGCCAGGTAAGAGACTGGTCTTACAAGAAATACCCCCTTTTCTGAAAAGAAATAGGGTGTATTGACATCCAGCTGTATAGACCTCAGGGTGTTGAAAGGTATGTCCTGAAGATCTATTTGCCTCTATCATAGATTCTCCTTTGGTAATATGTGTTGTTTAGGTTGACAAGTTGTTCTAGGGGTATTTAATATAGTCTATCTATCAATCTAAATTAAATATCAAACAAACTTGAAACTTTAATTCAAATAATTCAGCAAGTCTGTTGATATATATGTATTTACAATTTATTTACCTAACCTTGTTCTCTTTTGGTTAGGTAATTTAGGAAAACTCAAAAGTATTTACAGCTTGAAATAAATAAGCATAGAAATTTAAAATTTATAAACCATAATCTTGTATTGAAGTTTCTATTGTCTTCCACACTGATGAATAATTTTAAATTTAATACAATGTCAATGAGGTTGACGGTGAAGGTATGGTGGATTCATAATGTCCTTAAATTCATCCTCCACTGAAATGTTAGTAATATATTTATGTTTTCTTTTGTGGTGATATCTTTTATTGAACACGCTGATCAGTGGCTAGATAAGGCCACTTATCTTAAAATCCAGAAAATCCAACACTCTTCTGCCGTGGACGAACAACTCTGTGACTTGCCAGGCAGTGGAACAATGGTGGCTATCTACATTGATATCATGAGCTTTTGCACCTCAAAGTCCAAAACGAGTTTTGAGAATCAGATACTTTGGGTCCTTTGCAGGATACAACGTTTCAGGATAAAACGGTTGCATGACAAAACCTGAAATTCAAATAATCAGAACCTCTGTAGGGTCCAGCACTACTCTGCCTTTACACACAAAGGACATAACATACAGCGTCAGACATTGTGCTCACATATGCACAGGACAATTTACCTTCACCACCCATCACAGTCAGTTCACTGCGACTAAAATTTCCTTATAACTCCTAAGTTGATTCATTTGTCCATGATTGGCTTCCATACAATGATTTGGAATAGTATAAATTTACAAGTAATATATTGATCGATTCAGTACAACAATTCCTGTTAATCCTTCCTTAGGTTCCAGGATACATGTCATTCCTTTAACAAATACTCTTTCCAATGTATTATTAAACTTACAGTCGAATTTTTGACATCATTTTCAATAAACCTACACTTTTTACAACGCTGGCTTTCGCCTCTAAAACCAACACATGCTTTGCGGTCCAGAAAGGAACACATTCGTCCTGGAATATTTTTAACACAGGTTTTTTCATTTTCTAACACTACTTACTTACTTAGTCGTTCCTCTTCTACCGTGAGGTGTAGAGGTTTGGAAGAGAGAGCGCCAGACTATTCTATCAGCTGTCTTCTTCCTAGCCTGGTTCCATTCTAGTCCTCGGTCCTTCAAAGATTGTCTAATGTTGTCCTCCCAGCGGACACCTGGATTAAATCACAGGAATAATACATAAATATGTACATATACATATATATAGCCATTATTACCCTCAGGCAAAGCACACAGGCTGTTAATGGCTTCTATGGTCTGTGCAACAGATGCGGTTGGCAAAGGTAAAATATGGTTACTGTTTACCGCTTCTTTCTAGACAGCTTGTGGTTTTGAATTTTTTATAGTGGCGTCAAATAGCTAAGGGCAAGGCCTTTTATAGTCACGCATCCTCCGTCTGAGGTGACTGGGGAAGGAAAGGCGTAAAAATTCTCCAAATGAGACAAAATTTCTGCTCTCTGTTCAATGTTTAAAATCTAGTTTTTCAATTACCTTCCTTATTTATGGGACGATTTTGGTCATTTAGGGATGGAATTATACTGTGAATTATTCTGTATCGATCTATCTATAAATTAGTTAGTTTGCACAATGCATTTAAATGTATGCATGCTTTAGCTAGCTAAGTTTGACTTATCCTGATGTAACACAACTCGTTTATTCGATATTTCTATCTTACTATAATATTATTCGATAAAGTGTTTACACCTACCTCTAAAGTAACATTCCCGTTGATGAATTGCATAATCCTTTCCGGTGATACTTCTTTAGTTCTTATGAAATTAAATATTATTGTCCCATCGGTTACACAAAATGGCCTCTAGGTTCTAAGCATAGTACGTTTTCTACAACAATGATAATAAAGGTACGTTTTGATTGGTTATTGTATTAGAGAGTTCACTACCTAATGGCGTGCGGTATGGTCAGATTTTGAAAACCGTGTTGTAAGACAGATCCAAATCACGACACCGTGCATAAGTTAAAACAATTTTGATCCGGGTTTACAAAAAAAAAATTAAATTATTGCTTATTAGGTGAAAGAGGGGGGGGGGGGGGGCCCTCATACCAAAAAACGCATAGGCCGTTCTTGGCTTAATCCTCCCTTGTATATGTTCCGTGTAGTTTCCGGGGCTCTTTGAGTAGAGAAAGAATAGGATTGTTGGTCTAACAGGCGTGTCGTAAGAAGCAATATAACAGGCAATCGATGAATCATCAAGGCTAAGACTGCTGGAATTTGGAATCAAACGTAAGACCAGCAGGGATGGACGTATGAGGGGACACATCCGCTGTGTATAGAACCAGTGCGCAACAGGAACAATTAACATTCATACCCTTCGACATTTGCTGAGGGAGACTGAGCACCTATGGGTTTGCCCGAAGTGCAATGACGTCGATTCTGATTAACATTAACATTAATAAGAGGCGACTAGCATGCGGTTGAGCATGGAGCTGGTAACCTCATGATGTAAAACAAATGTTTTGAGGCAAGCTTCCTACCTGGGGGACAACTGCAGTGGTGTGACTGTGATCCATAAGGCGTCAAAAGGAAGAAAGATAGATAGATAGACAGACAGACAGATAGACAGACAGACAGACAGGCAGGCAGGCAAGCAGGCAGATAGATTAATAGATAGATAGATAGATAGATAGATAGATAGATAGATAGATAGATAGATAGATAGATAGATAGATAGATAGGCAGGCAGGCAGGCAGGCAGGCAGGCAGGCAGATAGATAGAAGATAGATAGATAGATAGATAGATAGATAGATAGATAGATAGATAGATAGATAGATAGATAGATAGATAGATAGATAGATAGATAGATAGATAGATAGATAGATAGATAGATAGATAGATAGATAGATAGATAGATAGATAGATAGATTCGCTTTGCTACAACGTGGCTAACAATGTAACATTCAAGAACAGTTATTTGATAATCTTCAGTCAAGCTATGAAAGCTTCACATGACAAACTCTAAGCCGCAGCGACAGGTTCAAAGCTTCGATAAATGACCACTTGCTCCTGTAGGAGCGCAATAACAAAGACCTATATTAACTCCTTCTGGCTGTTATGTAAACAACAGGAAAAATGTCAGTGACGACCGACATAACGCGGACTTCAAAACAAATAGGTCAACGACCTCAACTCGTCACTGCAGGTGGCTAGCGTTCGCGTGGTATTTTAGGACTTAAAAAATGATGGTTTCTTCAAAAGATGACAAACAATACTTGTCAACAGTGATGATATTGTAAGACTTTGCCTGGTTGAAAGAGTGAGAAGCGTGGAAAATGCAGAATTAATCTTTTGAGTTGATGTAGTAGAGAGCTCTGTTAATGGTAACTACTATGTCTTTTGTATTTGAAGTATGTATGACAGAAAATAATAATCATGTTTTTTTTAAAGCAAAAATCTATATACGTTTGAAAAGAACGTGCTACGAAAAACAGTAGTAAGAACGTTAAAAAAGGATAAGTTGGACTATTCTTAGTTACAAAGCAGTAGTCATTTACTTAAATGAAAATTCATGTTCACTCGAGTATCAAAATATTATACAGTAGAACCTCTATAAGTTGACCACCCAAGGGACTGTAGCAAACCGGTCAACATACGGAGGTGGTCAACATATGGAACGAGGCCTATTGTTCTGATACTTTACTTCCTTGAACAGCTTATATTGGAGAATACAGTATCATACGAAATCATACATAATCACAACATCAAATCAAATCATCATCAACTGTTTTATCATGGTTTAATCATTCTTTCTGAAAAAAGGAATCAATCTTGGTCTGTGTCTTATTCTTATTACAAACATAAGTGGAGAAAGCACTCTCAACGCTGGCTATACCACTCAACATACCTAGGCATTTTTCCACAACAAATGACTTCGACTGCATTATCAGATGCCAGTCAGCCTCTTCTTTTGGAGTCTCTGCAATTTCTGTGTCATCGTCACTTGCTTCTTCAACTTCACCAGCTGCTTCATGCACTGTTATGCTGGTCTGTACTTCGGTCAAAATCACTTGGAAAATTCCTTCTGGGTCAGGTTCATTACAGGTTGCCACCTCATCATCCATTGCAACAAAACCTTCAAAATCTACTCCTTCAAATTCTGCCATTGGCGATGGACTGTCCGATGGGGCTAAAACGTCATGCTCTTGGGTTGTGACAAATCCACATTTCTTGAAACACTTCTGTATCGTTTCCGGCTGAACTTTATTCCAAACAGAACTGATCCAGAGGACAGCATCCAGAGCGTTAACTGATGCAGCGGATGAAGTTGCTTCCACAGGCGGACCACAGATCTGTGTTTTAGTAATGACCCACTGCAGGAGCTGGGCCCGGTAGTGCATTTTAAATGTTTTGATGATGCCTTGGTCAAGAGGTTGGGTTTTTGAGGTCGTGTTTGGAGGCAGAAATTTCAGTGTCACGTTTGTGAGATGTTCCACTTGTGGGTGGCCAGGACAGTTGTCTGCTGTCAGTAGAATAGACCGTTTCTTCTTCTTCATTTCTCGGTCGATGCCCCTTACCCACTCCTCAAATAGGGCGCCAGTCATCCATGCGGATTTGTTTGATCTCTAAGTGACGGGGAGATCTTCGGGCTTCAGGTTCTTGAATGCGCGTGGCTTTGCCGATTTACCAATCACCAAGGGCTTTAGTTTCTCTCCGGTTGAGCTAGCGCAAAGCATAACTGTGAAACGTTCTTTGGAAAGTTTTCCGCTCTTACATTTGTCACCCTACATGACGAGACTCCTGTCAGGCATCGCCTTGAAAAAGAGTCCGCACTCGTCAGCATTAAAGATGTCGTCGTCTTTGAAGCCTCTGGCGAAGTAAGGAAACTTTCTACTGGAACTTCATTGGATTCACCACACAACACTTTCTGGGAGACACGTGTCGCAGTTTAAATTTCTCGAGCCAACCACTTGATGCTTGGAAATCTTCTGCCACCCCGAATTCTCTTGCGAATTTTTTAGCAACTTCTTGAATCATCGGCCCGGAGATTCGGGCGTTAACTGCCCTCATTTGTTTGAACCAGTTTAATGTGGCTTCATTGACTTCATCTAGGGGAGTTTTCCTTCTTTTCTGCTGTAAATCTCCGCTTTCCTTACCACATCTCTCCAAGTACTCATGTTTAAGTTTTTGGATGTTGCTAACTGTGGTCTTGCTAACCCCAAAATGTTCTGCCGTCTTTCTTTGGCTGCTGCTTTCTAGAAAATATAGATCAACCTTTTCCTTCATTGTCAACTCCTTGAGTTCTTTCCTTTGGGCCATCAAAAAGGCTAGTTTAATTTTGTCAACGATAAAGTGTATTAAACATAGTCTGAGAGAGAACTTACAGTTTAGTAGTTGAATTACTATCAACCGGCAGGGCAGTCATAGCAAGAATGAAGATTTTGCTTAGAAGTTGGTCTTTTTATACTGCATGTTTGCGAAAAAATCAAAGAGGTTAGGTTAATTTTCTTTGTCGGCAAGCATCATTCGAAAAGCTGTCAGAAAGCCTGTGCCGACAAAATTCAAAGACACTGATTTTTTTAAAAAACTGGGCAAGTAATAGAGGGTAAATTACTATTGTGTGTCATAGTCCAAGTGGTCAAGATACAACTTACAGAGGTGGTCAACTTATAGAGGTCGTCTTCCATTGAGTACATGTGGTGCGTGTCCGGTCTATGAAAATGTGGTCAACTTCGGGAGGTGGTCAATGTAGGGAGGTGGTCAACTATGGAGGTTCTACTGTAGTTTGATTTTGACATTTCATAAGTTTCCTATACAGTTACTAAGAAATCCGGGCAACGCCGGGTACTTACAGCTAATGGTAAACTAACACAGAGCATGAAGCCACCACTGTACCTGTTACCCTTGCAGGAAGCCTACACCAAACATTCACATGTTCTTGCAGTTGTGGTTTCTGTAACAATTCGTGTTTCATGATGAGGTTACCAGTCTCAGGCACAACCACACATTAGTGACATTGTACGAAATGTATGACGGTGTAGTAGTTGTCACGAGAGGGGTTAATATTATTTAAAATATAAGATATCCTGGACACAAAGTTGTATTAGGTGATACCAGGATAGTGCCAGATAAGAGACAGGTCTTATAAGTAATACCCCCTTCTCTGAAAAGAGTAAGGGTGTATGGACATCAAAGGTAGGAGCAAGCTGTATAAGTTCCTAGGTGTCGTAGATTTTCGATAGGGGAATTAAGACATAGATTGGTCCCTTCTGAATAGATTAGAACAGGTGATATAGCCTCCAAAGAGTCACAGATTTATCCGTTATGGTCTAGGTTTTCCATTTATAGTTAAGAACAGAGTTGATATATTAGTCTATCCTAAGAGGAAATCAGCATTTGCACCAAAAAATTGCATAAAGAGATTACAAAGTGGGTGCATGAATATAAAAAATGAAAGAATCGCTCGTTCTGCTTTCTCTCTGTGCATTCAACAGGGGCCCCTGACATACTTTCTTACCTACACACGTGGTGTTTCTCGCCGTCTGGCGCAAACTTCAGGACACTTCTTTACAGTGAATCTGTATTCTTTTGATAAAGAGAATCCCAGCTCTGCAGATACAGGTTTCTTCCAATGTTCCGGGGAGCATTCACTTCATAATTTTATTTTCAGATTTTACTATAAATGTCACTTGAAGCAGTACAGGTAAGAAATTTTAAACGGGCTCACAGTGTCAGAATCACGAGGTTTCCACTACTTAGGAAAATGACAGGTTGGTAACTTCTCTCAAATGTAAAATTCTTGGTCACACCACAATTGGTCAAACGTCGGAAATGTTACTGTTTGTAATTTTTCTCGCCACAGGGGCTGAATATACAATGAGAATGTTGGGAAGAATTATAATCTGGCTCGATTACTTCATTTTATCTTAAAGTTCGTGAAAATGGGTACTCTGTCTATTTCTGGATGCGACACAATGCCAGACAGGTTTTAACTTGTACACCCACGTATTTAAAGACATAAAATGTTTCTTCTATTTGTTCTCATATGTACTGAAAAACCGCTGGTAGATGTTGGGCTTTACCCAGAATACTGTATAAAGAAAAAGAAACATACAGAATACTAAATCATAATATTATACACACATCCTATCCTACCCTCGCGTAAAATATAATATTCACTTCGGTTATTTAACTTAAATCAGAACTATAAGCTTAGAGCTTGTCTCATCGTTTAAAACTTCCGTGAAATAATTCTAGTCATTACAAAATCAATCATCATGAATTAGAAATACATACGTATTTCGTCAATACTCAATGATGAATCAGTGCATTAATTTATATGGTAAAACTATTCTCTGACTGGTTACTAGCAATTTAATTAAATTTATTTATAGCTGAATGAGTTTTAGCTAGAAATTTTAATTTATTTTGCTCTCCACTGTAACACAGTAACTTAAAGAATATAACTGACTTATCATTTAATCACTCACAAATACTATCAATATATTACCTCCAAACAGAACTACTTAAGACTATCCTCCAACGCAAACTGAGAAATTCTACTTAAATAAAAAGTGATTTCTAGAAACGTAGCTAGGTTGTCTAGCGAGACTGCGAGGCACTGGAATGAATTTGAGTTAGATTTCCAGAGTATATATCTCTCCAAAATCAAAGAGGATATTACGTCTCTAACCCGAAACAGACTCAAATTCCAGATGTTTACACCTACGTTTAATTTACGTTCAAATTATGTGAAACACGTGAAATCAAAGATCTCGAATGAAGAAATAGCCCAGGCGTAATACATTAGCACCTCCGCCCAGATTTACATATTTCCTATCTCATTCTACAAATCTGACGAGTGCTTCACACCCTTACCGATCAGAATTAACACCTACAGTACGTTCTCCCGATCTGATCAGACAACGGCAATAAAACTTCCAGTGTGCGTTTACACCTTCTGCTACATATGGCCGTTCCCAGCGATCAATGTATTTCATCTCAGATCTTTCCCCGAGAATAATTAACTATAGGCGGACAGATCAGATGAAAATAATAGACGATAGTCTTACTTCTTATCCCTGTCGAGAACGAATTAACACGATTCGGTCTCATCAAAGAACTTAGCTTAACAGCAATAAAATGCGTTGCTAAATTAGAAATGAAAAAACAAAGGTATGAATGGGAGAGTTTAATTTAACAATCGAGCGTATGCGAAAAAAAGAAGGTATAATGTTAAGCTCTGCTAGGGGTATTAAATTAAACTATTTACCAACAAGAGCTGTAACTTAACTTAAATAATTCAAGTAAGTCTGTTGGTAAATATTTACAATTTATTTTATACAAGTTTTTCTTTTCTTTGTGAAAATCTTTCACTGAACTCAAAATTTGATTACATCATTAAATGAATAAAATCACTTGTAAAATGTTCACACTATCTACAGTCTGTAAATTTATGATGATGGTTCTTCTTTCCTGGCTAAACTCAATCTGGTTGCAGACTGTCTTTATTTTAGGAACAATAATAGTTCATCACAGTTTACTGAATTACAGGCAATCACTGACTATGAATTTGCCTATCTAGCTGCACTGAGTTTTCATCATTAAGTTTTTATTTCTTTATTTGTGGTAATGATGTAGTACACTGGATAGTAGAATTGAATGGCCACTTATCTGTTCTTCTTGTTTGACTTCTGGCACAATACTGTTCTGGATAGAAACATCACATGAGATTCTTCCAGGCCTTGGATACTTGGGTGACTGTCCCTCTAGACAAAAAGGGCGCTTGCACCACTAGCTCCTTCAGTTTTTGGCTGGTTTTTTACATGTGTACATGTGGTACAGGATTTAACCTGAAATAGAATTGTTAACCACTGTATTGTCTATCTCTATCTCTCTAGCACAGATGTAGCGGATGAGAGACAGTTTCAGACAGAGTGCAAGTAGACGCACAGGGCATAATAAATCAGTAATAACACAATCCAGTTCACTGTGAAGATAATCTTTCTCCAATTCCTTGGTCACAACTAGCTGTCCATGATTCGCCTCCATACAGTTATTAGGTTTTGTTGAAAATACTTTGTGATATCTTAAACAATACAGTAATGCAAGTCCTTTCATCCTTTCCTTTGTTCCCGGTGTGTGTTACATTCCATCAAGAAATAATTCTTTAAAAGCTTTTCTAAAACTATGAACACACTTTCCGCTGCCATTCTCATTTATTTGAATATACACAGGCTTGGTTTTGCCTCCAGAAATTACACAGTAGTTTTATAACACATTTTTACACACTTCCTAACGCACCATTTAATTAATTAATTAGAACTATATTAGATATATAATATATATATATATATATATATATATATATATATATATATATATATATATATATATATATATATATATATATATATATATATATATACATTCTTGCTTACCCTCAAGTACATACAGCCGAGCTGTTAATGGTCACGCAGTCTGATCTCAGATGTAGAAGGCAAAGGAAGTCTTCACTGACAGACCTGGCGCTCTCGCTGTATTTTCAAAATGTTATGGCCTGCTTTCGCAAGAGGGCAAGTCCTTCTATAGGTCAGGGCCGAACGACACGGGAAGCATTAATGCTGCCGTGTGTTGCATACGCAAATATCGGCATACATTTTTCTAGATGTGCAAATATGGAAAACCAGGAATTCAAATGTCTTCCTTATTCCTGGAGCGATTTCCTTCATCTTAGGTTTAAAATACGCCCTGGATTAGTCTTTATCTTTCTAGATAATTGTCTGTTTCTTACATACTTCCATCTTTTCCTAGGCGTAGCCTAAACAGGAAAATTTTCGACTAGCCTAATGTCTCGATGCATTCTATTTCCCTTTTCTCTGTTATTATAATACTTTTTTGTGGAAGTCTTTACACCTACTTATACAGTAACATTCCTATTATTAAATTACTGACCTCTTCCAGGCGGTACTTCGCTCATAATACTGTAGTTTACCTCCAATTCCGATAAGGTTACACAGATTTGGACTGGCCATGATGAATGCCTAATACTAGTGTAAACAAACGAAGAAGGAGGCCGTTCCATTAGTCCGTCTAGGATACACTGTTATAAAGTATGGCGTGCCGTTGAAGTATGAATGACGTGTTGTGAATCAGACTTCACGACAGTAGTCTTAATCTTCCCTTGTCTCTCAGATTCCCCAGGGAACTACAAAGGCAGACTAAAGAGGCCTTCTTGAAATTCGTTCTGTGGGACCAAAGATGACAATATATTTAGCCATTTGCTTTTAGGCTGTAAAATCATTTATTTTCTTACAGAAATATGCCATTAAAATTCAGTTATTTGAATTTCTCTCCTGTAGAAGTGGGTAAATGAAATACATTTTTTTTCTTGCGTAACAATTCAGGAAGGTACGACATGTTTTCTTATGAAGTTGCGATCAGATTGGGTCATTTGTTTGCTTGTGTGTGTTTTTTTTGTTTTTGGGGGGGGGGGGGGGGGGGGGGGGGGGAGGGGGGGGGGGGGAGAGAACAATAAGACCTGCTGTTCTCTATTGTTGTTGACGAAGTAAATTTAGCACATCTCAACAAACAATACGGTCACCTTACGTCACTCAGATTTGGTTTTAAGGAAAAAATGGGAATGAATCCCGTGGTCTGCTAAGATGACTAATAAAAGTGCCTCGTAAGACGTCAATGGAAAATAATTACACAGATTAGGAAGACATAATCTACTTTCACTGGACACATTCAGAGAAAACGAGATAGAATGCAGTGTGAATCTGGTTAAACGAATGGGAAAACACACAGGAGACGTCATAGATTGAACACAAGTCGATACTAGTAGAATAGTAGATTGCAACAAGGGCCTGAACTCTTTATAAAACATGATCTGTGTGATAAATAAAAAACGAAAATGGGTACATGGCAGACAACCGTAAGACCTAAATAAGATGGTTGCTATAAAGCTGGTAAGGGAAGTAATATATTATTTGTTCGAAATTGTATGGAGTCAGTTTTTCAAATGGACGAGATACCAAAACATGGAAGTTTTGAAAAATACCATTACCACAAGTGACAGGTGACGTTGGAAGAACACTGCAGGCGACCTTCGATGTAAAGATGGCGGCTGGTGTGATCTGATCCAGTATGTTAAATGAGTGAAACCTAAATACTGCTTGAGAAAGAAAGTTGTAGAAGAATGAAGCCTGCTGCAATGACATAGTTGTTCGTTCATGGTGTGCCGCCAGAATGGTATGCTATGATTGGTCCACTGTTATATAGAACCCATGCTGACATACGGAAGTGAGTCATGGGCAAATAGTAGGCAGCAGTAAAAGCACTAGACTCTAAATAATATGGGCAGGTAAAACTAGTAATCAGGATGTGTTGAAAGAGGTCAAAGGGCAAAAGAAGATTATAATTCACTTCCTTCTTTGATCCTTAGCCACCGACTGCCATAGCAGTCAACGGCCATCACGCATGGTGGCGTCTTGTAGGGCAGCAACAAACTACTTCCATCTTGCTCGGTCGGCAGCCATCCTTCGTGCAGTGCCCCAACTCTGGTTCATTCTTTGCATCTCGGCTTCCATAGTTCTCTGCCAAGTTGTTTTTTGGTTGGCCTCTCTTTCACTTTTCCTTAGGGGCCCATAGCATAGCTGTTCTTGTGATGGCATCAGGGTCTTTTCACGCTCTTCGCGTTAGCAGGAATCAATCCACGTTTGTCGGGTATGTAGTGTCCTATATTTAGATTGGAGGAGAGAGTTACGGGACTTGGAATAATGGCCGTTGTGAGATGTTAGACATGTTTGTATCTCTATGTGTATTAAATGTTAAGAAGGACAAGAGTCTAGCATTGGTTCATTTAGAGGACTAAGATAGAATACCACAGGGTATGTTATGAGAAGAAAGCTGGAATACATGGCTACAACAGGAAAGACTGAAGGAAAAAGAGAGTGGACGACAACAAGAGACGATACTGGACTATGTGACATAATGGCGTGGAAAGAAGTCAACAACAGAGATGATAATCACTGCCGGAAACAGGAAATTGTGGAGAGATCGTTATTGCCTACGCCACAAAGCAAGTTACTTGAAGAGAGAAAAACAAAACAAAACACAGGAATCTGTGTCATTGCGGCAGCGGAATTTAAATAACAATAAAAAGATAAGTTATCAGCCTCATCTGTAACTCTTATAACTTAAAGTTGTGTTCTAAATGTTCCCTCTAGCTTGTGCTTTTGCGTGTATCTGTGGGAAAGGAAAGATGGATATATTTTATGTAAACTTAATCAAGAGGCTGCTAAAAGCTGAGAGCCTTTTTGACTAGTGCATCTATTCTATTATATTATATTATTATTTTGTGATTTAATTTTCATGTTGGAATTTTCGCTGTTTCCTAGATTCTTCGCGAAGATATTGCTTTCTTTCTTATTGTGCATTTTAACTTGCTGATTTTAGAGTTACGGTACTTCTTCCTCGTGTTACTCTATCTCTTTCTTCCTTTTATCTTTTTTGTCTCGCTCATCGTATTTAAAAAAAAAGGTTTTTTTCAACAGTGTCCTTTATATTGTTTTTGTTCAGTTACTCTATCTTTAATTCTCATTTATGGGACTGTGGGTGGTGAAGAATGAACCTCAGAAACGCCCAGTCTTTAGAGTGGATCGTTCAATTATAAATTCGCACTCAATACCACTTTTAAAATTTATTTTTGTATTTGTTTAGTAACATTTACATGAGAGACAAGAAAGAACTAAAGAGACACAGAGGCAAACAAACATAATGAGAAACCTTGAAGAAAGTTCTAAAGAGCTTTTTTTATTCTTAATGCAGCTACACTATAATATTCTAGATGACATCTTGTTGAAACAAAAGAAGCACTGAACAATTTTGTGGTAAACAACTTTTTTAAACAAATATTCAAATCACGACAGGAATCCCTGACGGACATGAAATATCAAACCACGTAACAGGAGTCTGAAATATTGCATAAAAGTTCTTCACAATGCTCTTTATGCATGCGATTTTTAAAAAAATCTAGCGATGCAGAGCTTTTTAAAGAACATTTTCATAATGTGTTATTGATTCATACTTCCCGTAAACATGTTTGCTCAAAACTGTATTATAGGTGACTACCTTGTATTAGCTCCTTGTACGAGGTGCGTTCAGAAAGTAATGCACCACATCGTTTTTCTCAGGAGCTGTTTATTCAAAAAGCATGAAATTTATACACACTATACATGGATATGTCATGTAAACATCGGTATTATTCAACATAATCCCCATCAACTTGTACGGCTTTATGCCAGCGCGAAACAAGTGCATGTATTCCTAGCCCGTACCAGATTTTGTCTTGATCATGTAGCCATTTCTCCGCTGCATGAATCACTCCTTCATCATCTTCAAATCTTGTCCCACGGATTGCATCTTTAAGTGGACCAAATAGATGAAAATCAGAGGGTGCCAAATCGGGACTATAGGGTGGATGGGGTAGTACACTCCAACCCAATTTGGTGATTGCTTCCCGTGTTGCCAGACTTGTGTGAGGTCGCGCATTGTCGTGAAGGAGAAGCAGGTCTGCTGGATTCTTGTGCGGCTGAACTCTGCAAAAACGTTGATTGAGTTTTTTCAATGTTTTAATGTAAGCTTGCGAATTGATTGTCTCTCCTCTTGGCATAACGTCCACAAAAATCACACCTTCAATGTCCCAAAAGACAGTGATCATGACCTTTCCAGCTGAAGGAATTGTCTTGAATTTCTTTCTTCGTGGTGATTGCGGATGATGCCACTCCATCGACTGTCTTTTTGTCTCAGGTTCGAAATGATGTGCCCAGGTTTCGTCACCTGTAACGAACTTAGCCAAAATGTTCTCTCCATCAGCATTAAAACGCTCCAACAATTCAGAAGAAATTGCTTTCCTTTGCAATCGGTGGTCATTTGTGAGACTTCGAGGAACCCATCTTTCGCAAACCTTAGAAAATCCGAGAGTTTTTATAACTGCATTTGCACTACCAATGCTGACTGGCAGCTGTAAGGCCAATTGTTGAGTAGTGATTCGCCTATCAGTAAGAATAATGCCCTCAGCGCATTTCAACATTTCTGCGTTGGTGGCTGTTGCAGGACGTCCACAGCGCGGCCGATCAAGGAGCTCCGTATCTCCACTTCCTGATTATTTGATTCTCTGAACCCAGCGACTGACTGACTACTCCTGTCGACTGCAAAACTTCCATACACATCACATAGACGCTTGTGAATGTTCACAACAGTTTCCTTCTCTGCAACGAGAAATTCTATCACAATTCGCTGCTTATAACGCAAGTTGCTAACACGCTCCATTTCAACTGTTTAGGGCAGTCGTATAATTTGGCCGGTTACGGTGCAATTTGGTGCACACAATTGGCGCATGCCATATTTGAAGTGTGCAAAATTTCATGCTTCTATCTTCATTATTCGCTGAGAAAAACGATGTGGAGCATTACTTTCTGAACGCCCCTCGTAGGTCTAGAGGGTCTCGGAGGACACACAGAAAGATTAGGATCTCTACTCCTTCAGTGATGTCGTTAGAAGCGACTAATAAAAGCTTGTGCATGAGGCTGGGAACCGAAGCATGTAAAAATAAAAAATGCTAAAGAAAGTACCGCTACATGACAACATTAATACCTTGGTGCAGACGTCACTGCAAGTTGACTAGGTGACGTGTACCTGTTGAAATCCTCGCGGGTGCGCGTACCACGCTTTGGGAAACACTGTGTTGCAGAATACACTTTTGTGACAGAAGAAATAAGAACCATAAACAGAAGCTTGAATCTTCATCACTGTTTCACTGTGCCAAATAACTGGGATTAGATAGAGATAGGAAGGCAGTCTTAAACAAAGGTTGTCGAGGAGGATGGAAAGATAAGATTTGTGGAACGTCTAAAACGTAGCATGGATGAGAGCCAATAGAACTCGGGACTGGACGTAGAGACAAGATCGTCTGTGACAGTCACTGCACGTGAAGATGATTTGTGTCAGAGAACGGAAAAAAAAAATATCAAACAACATCAAATTCCGCAAACAGAAATGGTCATTAATGGAGAATATTTTTACTAGCGAGAAGTGAGAGAGAGAAAGAACGATAGCCAGGGAGAGGGAGAAAGAAAGAGACAGAGACAACGAGAAAGAGAGAGGGGGGAGAGTAAACGAGAAAGAGAGAACAAAAGAGAAAGTGAACGGTACAGAAACAGCGACAGAAAGTAGCGAAGAAAAAAAAAGGAAAGGAAAGTGATTGAGCGATAGAAAGAACGAGAGTAAATAAACGAGAAACTAAAGAAAAGTGAGAAGACATAGCAAGAGGTGATAGAAAGCAGAGTATGAGGGATATCGAGTCACTGAGGGTAAGATTGCGAAGCACCGGCACAGAGAGCACGAAAGACACAGCAGAAAGAGAATAATTTTCACCAAACAGGAAAGGTAAATGTCATCATCTTGGCGGAGTTCTTAACAAGAGTAACATTATGGAGAATTACAGGTAGAAGCGGTGACAACGAAGCGCTGGCTTTGGTCAGGACCCATACTGAGGAAACCTGCTGATAACATTACAAGGCAGTCTTTATTCTGGGATCTCTAAGGTTAGAGAACGAAAGAACAAACTTTTTTTTCAACGTTTTGAGAAATAGGCACTCAGGCCCGTCTCACTTTCTGCCACTCGTTTCTCTCATCTTTTATACTCAACTAAATTCATTTATTTTCACTTACATTTTACAAATTAATTTCGAGTAATGCAACGTTGTATAAGTAAAAGTACAGTAAACTTACATTTACAGTATCAAAATATAATGAAGAAATGATATATGTTGAAAAGTACAAAAATCATAATTAAACCATACATACCATATTATATATTTATTTTGAAACATAATCAGATAAAGGGAGCATGTAATCAGCACTGATAAAGTATTCGTAAAGTCTAAAGTTGTATTACAGGGACAACGCGTATTTTTTTTAGATAATGTGGAAGATTGTTACAAAGATGAGCAGCAGAGTAAGCTAAGTTTTTCTTGAATTAGTCAAGTCTACGCTTGGGCACTTGTACATTCTTTTTATCGTTGACTGAGAGAGGTAGAGGGATTAAGAAAAAAAACACACACGCACAATGTGAAGAGAACTTACGGTAGACATAAAAGGGGTAAATAAGACATGGAAAAAACCTTGAACAGAGGGTTGTGTACAAGAAGGGTTGGCATGAATGTGCTGTAAGCCTATGATACCTAATGAGCTAAAGGGTAATGAGTACGATGACAGTGATGATATGCAGAATTCGAGTACAGTAGGGTGTGGTGAAATTACAGTGATGCAACGTTAAAATTCCTCCATTTATAAAGATAACAGGTAAAATAACATGTAGGGATAAAAATAGGTAAGATACGCTGATACATTCTCGCCCATGCCAGCGTTTTCTAGCGCCATTGAAAACTAACTAGTTATAACATGCAGACTAACGACCTATCCTTTTAGACGGGGTGGAAACAGAGATAAAAGAAAAAAATGTGACGGTCTGAACACGTGTTTGAATCTAAAGTCTAGAAGACGCAATTTGTAGTTTTTTAAAGAAAAAATTACGCCACTAGTTGACACAATGTAAGGAAATGGACAAAAAACGACCTTAGCTCTTGTCAGAAACAGACATATCTTGGACGTTCTACGGTAAATAGTCGTTTTAGTTTGAATATAGCGGCAAAACGCCGTGAACGAAGGTACAAAAACAAATTTCAAAACTAACCTTGAAAAAAGTAGGTTTTTTCTTAATAATAAGTTTAGGAGAATAAAAAATAGTTAGTTTGATAGCCCATCTTTACCAGAGAAATAATATACTTTTAATTACACAGACGGACAGATAACACGGAAGATATTGACGAAAGACTGTATTGTTCAATACAGACTAGCCGACAGTTATTTGTGCATACTTCTCACAAAAATCACTTTTGACGCGTCCTTGAGCCTAACGCAGTAAAACAAACTGCATGTGGACAAGGGGCAAAAAAGGGAGGGTAGAAGCTAAAAATAACTTTGCCTCGAAATCGTATAAGTAAGTGGGGGAAAATTTGTGTAGTTTTTTTGTAGTTTCGTCTAAAATCAAGTGTAATTTTGGGAAAAACCAAGTTAGGACGGACAGACCGACATAAAAATATTACACACTAGACATAAACTGGACCTAAATTTGACATTGTAGTTTAAATATTTGAATGGTAGAGGGGAAGTCCGCTGATTGGACGGAAGCGTCCATATTATAGAAAAAACAGTAGAGGCAATTGCCATTTTGTAGAAGACTGTCCAGTTACACAGTTCGTTAATGCTAGAAGAGTGATTTCCAGGAGATATTATATATTATCAGTGGGACGCCATAATCTAGCCAGCAGCTCAGCTGAGTTTTGCTAGTACAACGTAACTGTGTTTTCAATTTTGAATTGTGAGTTTCTGGTCTGGCACTGCGCTAGTGCCAGATGCTTTGAAGAGGTCCAAGAGTGGCTGCCTAAGAAGCCTATCATTTTACTCCAGCACCTGTGAGGAGTGGGCCACTTGAATTCTTTACTGCATCGTCACAGGCCAGATAAGTTGAATACCTGGCCTGCTGTGGTTTCATCAAACTTTTCCACAAATAAATAAATAAACAAAATCCTGGTGTATAAAAACTATACCTCAGTTCCATATGTCAAAGACAATGACTCTTGTACACAGAGATCGGGTATGATGACACCACCCCGACTAAACATCCAGTGCTAGTTTTCCAAAGACACTGTAGTTAGTGTTAATATTAACCAATGTAACGATATATCTATGTACACAATTTTCATTTGATTATTTAATATATATATATCCACTTTTATTGATAAATACATATTGTTTCATACGTCCTGACCAGAAGAAAATTTGGTTCAGGACTAAATAAATTCAAAAAAATTATAAAATTTAAATTCTAAAGCCAGTGTTAGTTGATTTGATCATAGAGATTATTATTATTAGACTTAGTGTTTACATGTGTGTGTCTGTGTAGTTAATTACCTACACATCACATTTCAGTACCCTAGACATTAAACGTAGCTAACATACATAATATCAGAATAAGTCTGTTTGAGGTCATAAGTGGTAGCAGAAAGGCATTCTGTAACTCACATAAACTTTTATCTTCAGGAGCCTTCACAGCTGACCTCATCCAGTACACTAGGTAACATAGCAACCACACAATAACATCAAAAACCACTACATAGGGCCACCGCCTTTTGGCGTTCCACTAATACGGCGGTTGTAATTATAAACAAGTTAATTATATTCGGAGCTGCTCTTTCGGCGTTGTTCGGCATGACGCGCTCACCTGATGAGTCCGAGTACATTACAGGGCGCAATTTTATTGTCGGTAATTCAGTCTGTTTATGGAATTTGTGCACTTAGCATCTTCTGCATTATAACAAGTGTCCAAACTTTAAAACTTTCTGAATTTATTATATTATATTATATTATACTAACAAAAAGAGACATGGTCCGCAGCCTAAAAACCCAACCCTTTCAGACCCAAGTAGAACAGTTCCAACTAAGATTGTTTGGCCATGTCTGCAGAGTGGGAGAAGATCGGCTACCACGACAAGCATGGGAAACTAAGAGCCAGTGATCCAGACCTCCAGGACGACCCAGATTCCTCTGGGAGGACAACATTAGACAATCTTTGAAGGACCGAGGACTAGAATGGAATTAGGCCAGGAGGAAGACAGCCGATAAGATAGTTTGGCGCTCTCTCTTCCAAACCTCTACACCTCACGGTGGAGGAGGAACGACTAAGTAAGTAATATTATATTGTATTATATTATATTATATTATGTTATATTATATTATGTTACATTACATTACATTATATTTGATTTTATATTGTATTGTATTGAGATTGTATGGTATTCTATTGTATATGCATGGAGGCATTTCTGGAGTCATCTTTATATGACCACCAGCTATGCACAATGCTACACTATACATATGTGGAAGTGAACATCTGTCTGTGAGGCTAATTACATCCTCATTGACTCTTGAAACCATCCACACACTTCCATGGATTCCCCTGTGGCGAAACTTGTTGAGAACCCAGCATTGCACACTAAGCTTGAAGAAGTCACTTGAACCCCAGACGTGATTCTTTGGCTTTGACCTGGTTGAATGCATGCAGGAGGATCTCACTATGGACCCAGTGATAGGCAGAGAGAGCTGAGAAGTGGCTCTGTGCAGGACGTGACAATTCTTTGGGAGAGCACAGAACCAGAGCACGGTATTTTAGCTTTGCATAGTTGGAGAGCCCCCTTGGATGGCGGGCAATGCACCGTATGCCACGCGCTTCTTAGTCCTAGCTTGGGACCAGATGTGATGATCCATTAAATGCAAGCCAAGTTGGAAAAACTGTAGCTCATGACTTCAACAGCACGTTTCAGAATGGCAGAAAAGCCACAGGAAAAGCCTAGATCTACAGTGTAGATAATACCAAGGAGTCTTCAACTTGATATTGGCTACAAAAGAGCGAGAAGCTCAGCAGCCCTAGTTAAATAACAACAACAACAACGACAATTGTATTGTATTGTATTTTATTGTATTATATTATTTTATATTATATTATATATTTTTGTTATTAATTACAATGGCATCTAAGTGTAGAAGTGATAAAAAGAGGAGTCATAAGCCTCTTACATTAAGTGCTGTATGTTCATTTTATTTTCATATCATATCGTTAAGTCAAGCTCTATTGCGCACTTAATATATGATAGTGTAAACATGTTGTAAAGATGTTATATGCATTTGCAAGTTTAAAAAAAGGCTATGTTTCGCTTTTCGGCGATTTCTGCCTTTCGGTTAGGGTCTGGAACCTAACCCGCCTTGTGGGTGAGGCCTTACTGTAACTGGGACTTAGAATTAGCACTTGAATCAGTACTAGAATTAGAGGAGCAAAAACACTACAAAGCTAAATACTAAAAACAATGAGTGCTCAGCTACAAAGAAATCGATCAGCTTGCTAACGTACAACTGCACAGGAACTAACCCATTGTTACAAGAAACGATGTAGACTAGAATCCATAAGTCGAAAGATGAAGTAAAAGACGAATCATAGCATGGCGGAGGAACTTAAGATGTCAAATTTAAATTAGTCGAAAAGAGCTCTAGGAATTCAGAACAAAAGTACTAAAACTTAATTGTGCCTTGGGCGTTTAGTCTGAGGACACAAACATATAATAAGACTACTGCTGCCATTTGCGTTTCCTATGTGGGCACTATTATGAGGTTTTGTATAGGGCTTGCAACTTTAGAAATCACTACAGAAACCACTGCTGCATGAGTACATGGACACTTTGGTTAAAGTTTCGTGCACATGGGGACAGCTGTTGTCTTGGCAACATGCTCCATGAGGAGCAAAAAAGACATGTTAAGAGATGATGATGATGAACTCTGCACAAAACTGCTGTGAAGCCCGTTTCGGTACTGTAGAGAAAAAGAGTTAAATTGTGACAGTATTGCCTCCCCTGCTTTGCAGTAGTGGTTCATGAAATCATCATTCTCTACGCTGAGGTTGCCAGCCTCAAGGGACTAGGACATCCACTAGCTATTTTCACATATTAATATTCACATCGTAATATATACAAATTAGTTCACGTGTTAGTAATGGAAAATATAGAATGTAAAATGACAACTTACGCCAATCCTGGCTCACAGACTTTTTGCTCAGATGAATGAAGTTAAGGCATATTATCAGGCCTCTTACACGTGTACTGGGGTCATTACATTTTATAAGATAAATCCATGACTCCGTGTGCTTCAGTTTCCTCAGCCTTCCTTATTAAAATGGGTTTCCTGGGCTATGTAAGTCCTTCAAGATTGTTCCACAAAGTCCGGCTTGATAAATGGAAATTCTGATTTCTAACTTCTGGCAAGTCTGGTTGTGTCTTGGCAAGCGTGAATCTCACAGTGAACTAGACTTGAAAAGCGCCAGGTTATATTCACTGTCCTCCCCCGCATCTGTTTGTTATGGAGCTTCTCAAAAGCTCCAATCATTTCAAACAAAAATGTTGGGTGCGGTAATTTCAAAATATTCCTGACATGGAAAAATTATGAACGGAATGTAGAGGTCACCTTTCCCGTATATTGTATGAAAACATCCGATCCCTCGCAGGCGAACTCACCGACCCATCTGTAAACTCATACGACAATGTATTTCAGATGTAACAATTTATTACTATCTAAAGTAATCTTGTCGGAACAAGTCGGACAGCAAGCGATTAGGTCATCCGTGTCTGTCCAAAACGTGTCACCCAGACAAGTAATCTCTTATCTGTCACGCACCCTGGCCTTTATCAGCGATTAGCAAATACGATAGCGATTTGTAGGGCTAATCTGTATCTTATGTCGGCTGCACCCGCGCGTTAGATGGATAACAAACAGACATGCCGACTTATCCCAGAGGGGTGTAAGAAGGAAAATACCAAATATCTGCTACACATAGCAGAGAAAGAAAGAAAGTGCGACAATTGAAAGCACGCAATAAACATCAGTACAAAACTGTAACTGATATTGCCGTAGTGAAACAGAGATCGAGAAGGGTTGCTTCATTCTGTCACATAAACAATAATTGAAACTGTAGCCTATCAGTTGTATTTCTTTTCTGTTGTCTGGTGTTCTCCTTTCTGTCCAACGAGTACCTGCTTCTATCTATCTATCTATCTATCTATCTATCTATCTATCTATCTATCTATCTATCTATCTATCTATCTATCTATCTATCTATCTATCTATCTATCTATCTATCTATCTATCTATCTATCTATCTATCTATCTATCTATCTATCTATCTATCTATCTATCTATCTATCTATCTATCTATTAGTCTGTTTGTCTATCTATCTATCTATCTATCTATCTATCTATCTATCTATCTATCTATCTATCTATCTATCTATCTATCTATCTATCTATCTATCTATCTATCTATCTATCTATCTATACAAAACGGAGTCAGGGAAGATGAGAGAGTGATAAGGACAAAGCGAGAGAGAGAGAGAGAGAGAGACCGACAGACAGACATAATGACAGACAGACAGACAAAAGGACAGACAGCCAGACAGATACAAAAAGATAAACAGAGAAGGTTGAAAAATATAAGATTAGAAAAATTGTTATAACTTTTTACTAGGAAATATTTGTACGTATTTTCCCTTCAGACTTGAATATGTCTGTGCTTAAATACGACACTGCAAAAAAAAAAAAATTATGTATTGATCTCATTGTTTATCATAGTTGTTGTTGTTGTAGTTGACTAGAATTTCAAGTGAGTTTCGTTGTTTATAACAAACAGAAACGTGACACAAGAATTTCAAGTGAGTTTCGTTGTTTATAACAAACAGAAACGTGACACAAGAATTTCAAGTGAGTTTCGTTGTTTATAACAAACAGAAACGTGACACAAGAATTTCAAGTGAGTTTCGTTGTTTATAACAAACAGAAACGTGACACAAGAATTTCAAGTGAGTTTCGTTGTTTATAACAAACAGAAACGTGACACAAGAATTTCAAGTGAGTTTCGCTGTTTAGAACAAACAGAAACGTGACACAAGAAGCTAATGATGCCAGAGTTATCTAAAATCTGGTACTTTAGTGTTCCGCTTATACAGGGGAGAGAAACATCCTGAGAAAGCAAATGCGCTGTCAGGTCTTTCGAAAGGTAATAATCGCCTGGCAGCAGTACAAAAAGCAATGAACCTAGAAACTGAAGGGGGAGAGTATTTTATGCACCACAATGATAACAAAAGCCTTTATGTGTGCACAATGTCGCAACCACGTGTCCATTTTTTGTTCCTCTGGAATTGTTAGAATGTTTTTCATGTTCTTCTGTCTTTTTTTTTTTTCTCCTTGAAATGATGTGGAAGGAGAGCGGACTTGCTTAATTTGCCTCCGCTCATCAACCATAACGGGAGAGAGAGAGAGGGAAAGAGAGAGAGAGAGAGAGAGAGAGAGAGAGAGAGAGAGAGAGAGAGAGAGAGAAAGAAAGAGAGAGAGAGAGAGTCTACAAAGTTGAACCTAATTTTCCATTATAATTAGCGCATTAATTGTAGCTTTATTTTCCATTTGGTATGATATTTACAGTGCCACAAGAGATGAGAAGAAGACACTGGCGATAGATAGGACACACATATAGGAAAATTGATGTTAGCTTCTCAAGGCAGTCCTTGTTCTGGAATCCCCAAAAGAAATAAAGGAAAACAGAAAAGCACATGGAGAAGAGAACTGAAGATAGAAATACAAAATGATGAGGAAGACATGGAAATACCTTGCGCTGACTGCGCAGGACAGGAAGTCTTGACACAGGACAGGAAGCGTTGGTGTGCGTTTATTGAAGGCCAATTTGTTTTTTGTTTTTTTTGCGTACGCCCGCTATTACTCGAGGCGAAATCCTAGGTTAGTATGTCTAACCTGAGACTGATTTTTACGTCAGTATCCCTTTTTTCTTGTACAGAGACAGGTGTCCCTCGCCATTCAGGCAGATACTCGCCGATTTCGGAGGTACCCATTAGAGCTGGGTCGGCTCAGGAGCCGCCAGTCTCTGGTCGACGATACTTCTTCAAATGTCCTCGTTAGGGCTCGAGTTAATCCAGTCCAAAAACCCGGTCGACGAAAAATCTTCAAATGTCCTTGCCCGGGTTTGATCCTGGGTCACCCGGGTCGCCAGCGCAGTTTGGTAACCACTACGCCAGCGCGGCTCCCATTGAAGGTCTATGACCTTCAGGTTGTTGAAATGTGATGATGATATTTATATCATAATGTTTGTTTTAAAATTTACAGTATTTGGTGTGATAGACAGGAGGCATGACAACAAAAAGCTTGCACCAGAAGAACACAAGATGGCAAAGTTAACAATGGAAGAAATGGAAGAGTCGATGAGGGCGCTAAAGAAAAAGAAGTCACCTGGACAAGACGGGATAACCAATGAAATTCTAACAGGCCTAGGAACAAAGGCAAAAAAGAAGCTTCTGGCCATCCTAAACTGCAGCTGGAAAAGAGGAATAGTACCACAGGCATGGAAAGATGCCATACTGATTCTAATACCTAAGAAAGACAAATTTCAGACAGAACCAAATGGCTACAGACCTATCAGTCTACTTAGCTGTGTTGGAAAATTGGTGGAGCGCATAATCAATACCGGACTAATGTGGCATCTGGAAGAAAAACATCTCTTAGCCCCACAGCTAGCAGGATTAAGAAAACACAGATCCACTGAAGATCAGATCACTTATATAACTCAGAAAATTGAAGACGCTTTCCAAGAGAAAAAGCACACACTGGTGGTTTGGGTGGACTTAGAAAAAACATTTGACAAAGTTTGGAAAGATGGACTAAAAGTCAAGCTGCAAAGACGTGAAGTGTGTGGTTCAAATGGATCAGCCACTATCTTGAGAATAGAACTGCCAGAGTCCAACTACAAGGGTGGACTTAGAAAAAACATTTGACAAAGTTTGGAAAGATGGACTAAAAGTCAAGCTGCAAAGACGTGAAGTGTGTGGTTCAAATGGATCAGCCACTATCTTGAGAATAGAACTGCCAGAGTCCAACTACAAGGACAGACCAGTAGGAAGATGGTACTGGAGCGGGTGTTCCCCAAGGGGTAGTCCTGTCACCCACATTGTTCCTTGCATACATACATGGCATATCAGAATATTCCAATAGGAACCCACAATGCTTCCTTTGCAGACGACTTAGCCCTGTGGATCTCAGAGGAATATATCACTACGGCAAGCATTCGGATGCAGCAAGCCCTAACATCATTGGAGGAGTCGGCCAAGGTATGGCTAGTAAAGATAAATGAAGGGAAAACATCATACACAGTGTTTTCTCTCTCACACAAACCACAAAGCTTCAAATTGGTGCTAAATGGGAAAAATCTACATCTGGATGAAAACCCAAACTACCTAGGCATTACCTTTGATCGCCGCTTGACTTGGAAAACCCAGATTGAAAGAAACAGGACAAGAGCAAGGCAGAGAATGGCAATCATGAAAAAACTTGCTGGCACGGGTTGGGGAGTAGACGAGAGAGTACTAAAGAAGCTATTTACTGAGCGAGTGAAACCAGTCTTAGAATATGGTATTGCAGCATGGTCAACGGCAGCTAGGTCGAACTTTGACAAAATAAACAGAACCCAAAACCAAGCATTGAGAATCATAACAGGGGGCATGAAGTAAAAACCCATTAAAGAGTTGGAAAAGATTACTCACCTCCAGCCTATGGAGGATAGAAGAGATTGCACAGCCCAGGCAACAAGCCGAGAAATTCAGGAGGCTGATAGACCACCCAATGTATCAGAGACTAAATGGACTTGGAAAGGGAAGACTGAAGCGAAGCAACTTTGTAGAGACAGTCAAAACAAAGATGAGAGCAGACCGCATAAATACAATATCAACAGCTTTGCCCATATGTACCACACACAAGCTACCAATTTGGACAAGTAATACTTCACAGACTATGCCAGCAATAAAAAAGAGTCGTGATGCAGTGGATCCCTTCTCACTGCAACATCCCTGGAAATGAAGAGGCTGACAGATTGGCAAAGGAAGGGGGAAAGGCTCCTCAACTTGTCACAAATATAACTTATGAGGAGGCCAAGAGTTTCATCGTGCACAAGTGGGAAGCAGAGCATCCAGGCCATACAAAAATGATCCATATTACCAGCTCAGCAGAAGTGAACAAGTGGTAATCTTCAGACTTCGCACAGGTCATAACAGATTGAGATACCAGCTATTCAACAAATTAGGATAGGAACTTCTGATGAGTGTGACTGTGGCACCGATAAAATGACTGCCGAACATCTGCTTCAAAGGTGCCCAACATACGAGGAACAGAGAAAACGCATATGGCCATCACCAGTACCATTCCTGGAGAAAATCTACGGAGATATCAACAGCCTTAGGCGGACCACTGCTTTCTTTGGACTTACATCAGAATCTGTTTTTTGTTTGGTTTCCATGAGTATTTACAGTATTTATTTTTTTTAAGCGATGGGAGTTTCCATGCGTTACTATTTTTGTAAATCTTTTTCTATTGTTTTTATTTTCCCTGTTAGTATTACTTAATATTGAGTTTTATTTTACATATTTGTGTGAATTGTTTCTTTTGATTAATGTTTTTTGTTCTGCTATTGTTTACGATGTATTAAATATTGTTGGAGTTATGTATTTACATATACTGCAATCAATACTTATTTACTCCTCTGCTTGTCAGTTCTTAATTATACTTAGCCGTTCCTCTTGTACCGTGAGGCGTAGAGATTTGGTTTCTTAAGATACTGAAAATTTGCGCTTCTTTCCCTAACTCAAGAATACAGCAAGGTACCCATTTACAACTGGGAAGACTGGAGCGTGACGCTAACAGATTTTGAAACCGATAACTTTGCCGCAGGAGGCAAACGCTCTAACCACTCACGGCGGCTCGAGATAAGACTGATAGTGATTAAAGTGAAATGTAATAGAATACCATTACTACAGACCACACAGCGTGCAATGAATCTGAACCCCACAGTCATTTCTTCTTGCAATGTTTTGCGGCTTTAAACGAAGGAAAAGAATTATGCTGAGAATTATCCTCACTGTTACAAGATGCTATTTTGTACGTGCTACAGGGAACGCGTGCGTTAAAGTCATGGCGGTATGAAATCTGTTTCTCCAAGTTAAAATATCACGTGTGATTTCCAGGCTCTGAAAAGAATAGAAGTACAGTGTATAGCTCCCTCAAGCATGTCGTAAGAGCCGAGTGTTGTGAAATTACAAATGAGGCCGGCAACCGAATAATTTAAAACACACTGCTAAAGAAAAAAATCATTAGAAGTTCGGTGGATCTGACTTGGCATAGGCTTCCTCCTGTAGGGGCAAACACTGCAGTGGCCCCTTGGATCTTAAAAAGCGAAGAAAGATAACAAATAGGAAGTTATAAATATGGAACATGTAGGTCATAAATATTCACCTGAGAGATTACAAAATAATAACACACTCCAATTTTTTGTTGTGTGTGGCGAATATGTTGCTGTCATAATAAGTACCTTTCTGGTTGTCATTTTTTTTTATCTTCATGCTTCAGAGCCATACAATGATACTGCCCTCAGATATAAGTTGAAGATTCTTATGTCTGTGCTCAACTTAATATCTTTAGATTTCAATTATATTTTCCAGTGCAATAAAAGCTCCAGAAAATAGCGACCTTGTGGCCGTATCGTAGGCATTTACTTTATCTGAGTTTAGATGCAATGCCTATTTGTTGTTTTGTTTTAATTGTCTTTCAACTTCCCGTGTTTTGTTTTACCACGCCTTAAACCTTAACAATGCAGTCTTGTGGGAGAAAGGTAATAAGGTGCGTCACGCCGTGATACAAGTAGGTCAACTTGGCAAACGCTATTTGTTATCTCTGAATGTCATTCATAGTAAATTTTAAAAAAATTATGTGTGTGTGTGTGTATAGAGACAGCAGATGCTTATATTTCTCAGTGCCAGTAAAGCTGTACCGATGCTTTATTATTTTCAAATGCCACCATGATATATGCCCTGTACGCATATCGAGTATCTGGTCTTAATCTGGTCGTCTCGTTCTTCGGTTCTGAAAAAAAAACACGGAAGTACAGGTGCTAAATGTGCCAACGATTCAAGGAGGGTGAGAGAGAGAGAGAGCGAGAGAGAGAGAGAGAGAGAGAGAGAGGTTGTTGTATGTTAGCTAATGCCAAAGAACTACGAGGTATCTCTCTAGCATCGAACGCCCAGTTCTGAGAGAAGAAAGGTAGACAGAGAAGTGTGACTGATCAAAATGAAGAATAATAGTCTAAAGATCTGACATTTTCATTGGAATGTTGCTTGTATTTCTAGACAGAAGTTAATCAAGTGTAAAGTCGGTGAAAGTAAGGAGAGTTAATCTTGCGATAGAATAAGCTTGAGAGTTACCAGATACTAACAGGCACTGGAAGCAGAGTTATGTACTCCTGCCTCCTATTTGTGATATGTGATCTCGATAGATGAAAAGAAAGTGTTAATCAAGGAATGGAAGAACACTTGAGTCAGAAAATATATAAATAAGATAAAATGAAATGAAGAGCTGATTTAGTTGTGGCATAAGGGAATGTGTTTGGGAGACTTTGATCAAATGGAAACTTAAAGAGTGATCTAGTAAATCTGTATAGAACAAACTGAGGGCGCAAGATGGACACAGACAACAAAGAAAAAGATAGATGTAAAAAAAAAAATGCACCTGGGAGAAATTGGAATTTAAATTTGGAGTTTACCTTCGAAGACAGAAAACAGTGGATGTAAGAACAGAGGAGACGGGAAGAGAAAAAAATTAGGAAGGAGACACATAAAATAGGAAGAAAGAAAATAAACCAAAAAAAAAAAAAAAAAAAAAAGAAGAAGGGGACACTAACATGTAGAGGAAAAAAGAACAATTGCAAAGTCAAAAGGAAGGAGGAGACAAAAAAAAAAACAAAGAAGGAGACACAAAAACACGGAGAGAGGAGACACATAAAACAAGGAAAAAAGGAGAAATCAAAACACGGAGAAAGGAGACACATAAATCAAAGAAGAAGAAGGAGACACAAAAACACGGAGAGAGGAGACACATAAAACAAGGAAAAAAGGAGAAATCAAAACACGGAGAAAGGAGACACATAAATCAAAGAAGAAGAAGGAGACACAAAAAAAGAAAAAAAACAAGAGGAAGAAGACAAAAACACAGAAAAAAGAAAGATATCAAAACAATCACACTAAGAAAAAGAATGAGGCATAGACAACAAAGAAGAACAAGATAACTTAACATATTGTCGTGGTTGAGTTAAAGTGTAAGAGTATTTGTCGAGTTGGACAATAGTAGTGAAATCGACAATGATAGTGAACTGACAAAGTTATAGATTACACCTAGATAAGGTGTAAATAGGAGGTGGACTTGAGACAAACCTGGAAGAAGATTTATTTAAAGTTATCTCTCTCTCCAAGCCTCAACACACTTATATAGTCTAAGCACCGCCTGCTCTTCCTCTTTTCTCTGGATCATAAATAGAGACTATAGTAAAGAGCTTGAAATGTTAATTATGGATGAAAGGGTCGTGAACAGCGCATTAATAAATGAGTACAATTGATTAAAGAAGAAATATATGAAAATAATGCATATCAGCACACACAGCATAAAATTACATCAATAATCACAAATATGCAAATACACACCAACGAACACACAGACAGCCAACATAAAACATGTAGAACACCGAGAAATAAATAAACCGAGTGTCAGTCCGTCCGCTTTCGTGGGACCAAATGCAATAGCTCCAGTAAGTGTCTTTACGTTTAGATATCCTCCATAGGTAATGGAAATAACATGAAATAAATTCACTTTAGGCGCTATCGTTGGTGACACCCTAATTGCGCGAGGTGGGCTGGAAGACTCTGTCTATCTCCGGCTGACCGCTCATAAGTGCGGGGTTTTAAATATCCAGAAACACACACAAGACGAAGTTACTTGAGGACAAATGGTCCCTTGCGCTCTTATCCGGCGCTTAGAATTTTTGCTTGCGTACTTGGTATTAAATCCGGTTTGGGCTGGCTTGAACTGTGGTTTGACTGAGTGCTCCGTTTAAGCACACAAAGTCTGGTGATTTAAATTCTGCTATAGACGCTGGGCTGCTAGATAGGTTGGAAGCCGCATTGCTCTGACTGGTAATCCAAAGGCGAGTAGGAAACTACTACTGCACTTCGATTTTTCAGATTTTGCGTTGGCTCGTTGCCCACTGCGTAGCTTAATTTCCCGTTAGAGAGAATGGCGTTGACAATGGGTTTCGTTTCAGGTATGGGGGTGACGCCTCGTGTGAATGCTAGGTGTTTTCAGAAACCCTTTAGATCGAAGAGAATATGACGTTCCTCGCCTGACTGGAGTCTTGCTCTAGCAGTTTGGTGTCCCTGAAAACTGAGACCCAAAAAGAGACGACCTTTACATCAAGCAAACAATAAAATTACACTAACGTTATATTAAACAGTTATGCTCCCCTATGGGATTTAAATTATTGTAATCATTGCTATGATAGTTTAGGGCTGTCTTTATCCATATAAGTCTCCCTCCTGTTCCTTCCACTTTATCAATTTATTAGCATGTGCCCGCATAGGCTAATATATTTTTTGTACACACATGTACCTGTCAGAAATTGTTATGACAGCAAAATCTTCTCTTCTTCCAACTCAAAATACAGGAAACCTAACCCTGTAGTTACAGCTGACTGGATATGTTATTCATCTTACAACATTAAGTGAATTTACATCAACAGATTACAACATTTGACATTACAAAAATAAATCGTTTGTCCCCCTTGGGGAAAAATATTAACATCCCACAAAATGAATACATAGAAAATGCAATGTTCTTGCTATAATAATACAGTTGTGACTGAAACCTAAGACATAATGTTATCTCTGGCTGGTGCCTGCTTTCTGTGAAAGTTATAACTAATGTCTAGCTACACAAATCAGCATATCATGATTCCACCCAGCCACTAGAAGTTTCTATCAAAAAGGAATAAGTGACTCTCCTATAATTCAGAGTTATAGCGCCTGTACATCACTATTCAATTTTTTAAGTGAATAACCCACACCTCTGACATTTCCTTACAGTAATGACAGTTATTTTAGCCTACTCTTACCCCATGGTAATCATCTGTACGGACTGATTCTACGCCTAGTAAGTATCTGTTATCGTAAGTTTACCTTTAACCCATGGTGAAAAAATAACACTGACACCTGACTGTTTCGTCACTCGTTTAACTAAGGCTGTAGACGTCGCAACACTATCACTGAATTAAATTACCGGGAGAAATCCTCAAAAATGAATTCAAGTCACATTCCTATCAGATATATATAAAAAGCTAACATGAATATACATATTATAATAGATGTCTACTCACCCCGAGAAATGCCGAGAACATAGGCAAATAGCATTTAGTTCTGTGTTATCGTCTGCCTTGTTCTCATTGTGGTCCTCTCGGGCAGGAAATATTTTACGAGTGTGTTTGACTGAATGGAAAGACAAATGTCAGTCAACGTGACACATATACAACCAATATTGCTCATATATCAAGAGGCCTTTATAAAAACTCATAAACACACAGAAGTGACAAGCACACATGATAAGAAGGTTTAGTAAACACTTAAAAACAAACACATTAGCATAAAACAACATGCAATCAAAACGCATACATGCACTGATAGAAATAAACCTTCATGACAATAAATTTATACCGTCAATCTAATTAACACCTTCTTTTTACATCTTAAATTTATTTAACTTTTGGTCAACTGATGCTTATCGATCTGACATTTGACCTTTGCGTGAAGGAAAACAACGCTTAAAGTCATGCGAATTCGATTTTTCTCAGTCTCCCAGTGGATCGCGCCTTGAGAGAGTACTCACTATATTCATGTCGAACTAGTGCTGAGTTATACTGTAAAACTTCCATGCGTAACTTGACTGAAATTACTGTTGCGTGTGAGAGGTGATGCAAATTATCATCATGTGGTGCGTCAATTGGTGGTGGAGATCATGCCTTTGAAATATCTACATTATCAGGTCCCTTGAATCCCAGCATTTTTATTTTTTCTCATGGCTTCATCATCATCACTGTCCTTTTGTGCTCCCTACAAAACATGAAGCCACCATTGAAGCTCGTTCCCTTGCAGGAAGCATTCACATGCCCTTACAGCAGTAGTTTCTGTAACAGCTTATCCTACATGATGAGGTTGTCAAGGGGGGGGGGGGGGGGGGCTATAAAGAGACAAACAAAGAATAGGCCTACCGCACAGTCAAGCATGTCTCACATGCAGGGGCGTCACTATGGTTGGTGTCACCCAGTGCAGTAACTCATGGTGTCACCCCCATGGACCTCCTCCCGTACCAGACCATACAGCATCCTTAGTAATGTTTTTTGTACTAATGTTACTCGTAAATCGTAATTCCCGTATATCACTGAATGTAACGGCAATAGTAGTGACATAAACAACTAGCAAAATTAAAATGACACCTTTAAATTACAATATCATATGTACAGCCTAAATGTATTTACATTTACATAGTTTCATGTGGTTAAAGTGTAAATTCGGTAAGAAAACAATAGAATTCGAAGTAAAAACGTAGATATATTGATAAAGTACATGTAAGCTGGGCTTAGGAAAAATGTTTTTGTGGTTATAACTAACTAAAGGGATATTTTTATAAAAAAAATAATAAATTTCTGCTGAAACACTGCACAAAAATTTTATAGACAGTCATTTTGGTGTCAGCCCCTCTGATGGTGTCACCCGGCGCGGTCTGCACCCCCCACCCCCTCCGCACCCCCCCTAGTGACGCCACTGCTCACAATGCGACTAACATGAGGGTGTGCATGGCGCTGTCAACCTCATCATGTACAACAAACTGCCACAGATACCACCGCTGTAACAGCATGTGAATTTTTGAAGCCGACTTCCTACAAGAACTTGCCTGTATTCGTGGCTCTATGCTCCATTGGAAGCACAAAGAAAAATGACGCTGGTAGTCATAATGGTTTTTTTTTTTTTGTTTGTGTGTGTGTGGGGGGGGGGGGGGGACAGTGGAAAGGCAATGGTAAAATGTTACGAACTATATGAAAACCCTTACAGGGCCGCATGTTTGAGATCTCCCCCCGCCACCTTCCCCCACATATGCTGTCGCTTATTTTGATGGAACACTCTATAGGCTGTTATCTGCCCATCTTTTGGTGTTTGCTTCCCAACAGCATTGCGGCACTCCTTTCCCGCCCTTCTTTGTCTTCAACTGAATTATCGCTTGTAGCGTTCAGCAAAGTGGTATGTGGGCCCTAAATAATGTAAGATTTATTCAGTTTAAAGATAGACGAAAGGGTAAGAGAATATGAAATCAATATTCAATATTATTATTGTGCGGGGGAGCAGGACATATTTTCACACAAACTATATATAAGGTTATTCATGTTGCGCAAATAAAATAAAGTTCTCTTCCATTGCTTTATGGAAATTTCGATCTAAAGAAATTGCAAAATAAATAAATACATAAATAAATAAAATAAAAGTAAATAAATAAAATAAATAAATGCAAGAGTTTGCGCAAATATCCTCAAAGATCGAAAATACTGGTTTAAAAAAAAAAACGAACAGAAACAGAAAGTAACAAGTTATTAATCTGCGAAATGCACACTACAACAATTTTTGGCACTTTCGCTATTGAAAATTGCAAACAGATATATATATAATTCACATTGTCTATATATCAGTCATCTGTTTGTCTCAAGAAAGAAAAAATGTAATGGCTCCTTGATCAATTTTGACACACGTGAACATAGCCTAATGTGTGAGCTAAAAAAATGCAAAATCAAACAAATGCACTAAATTCAACTTGTGGAGGATACATGAAGATCAGCAGACCACCAGGTCTACTTAACGCAAACGTCTACAACATCAAGCTTAAATAGGGTCCAGAGTTCACGTACCTAGGAAGCATTTTTACAGAAAATGGAAGACTTGACTAATAAATTTAAACAAAATGCCAAAAGGCCAATGCAGTGACTTACAAACTATCACCACTACTCAGACATCAGAATATCAGCACGGAAACCAAGTGACAGCTGATATATTATACTCTCACCAACTCTTTGTTATCAGTGGAAACATGGTGCTTAGCCAAAGAACAGGAATGGAAAATCATATCCTGTGGGTTGAGATGCTTAATAAAAACCATTAGTTACCAGGAGAGACAGAACGAGAAATAATGACTTCAGAAACACTGTAGGAACTACATCCTACATCAAGAATATACAGAGAGAAAATTAAGTGGTTTGGTCGTCTCATGCGAACTGAGCCCGATAAATTACCACTACGCGCCTACAGCAGATAGAAGATCTAGTTTCAGTACACGGGGAAAACCAGGAGGTAGATGGATAGAAAACATCACAAACATTCTACAACAAGGGCTCACAGTAGCCAATGCGACAGACTTGGCGCAAGAACGTAAACTTCAGTTCCGCACTATGTTTGAAAGCAAAAACAACTTTGTATTTCTTCTTTCTTCTTCTTTGATCCTTAGTCGCCAACCGTCAAATCAGTTAGTGGCCATCATGCATGGGGGCGTCTTGTAGGACAGCAACAAACTGCTTCCACGTTTGCTCGGTCGGCGGCCATCCTTTGTGCAGTGCCCCAGCTCTGGTTCATTCTTTGCATCTCGGCCTCCACAGTTCTCCGCCAAGTTGTTTTTGGTCGGCCTCTCTTTTGCTTTCCTTCAGGGGCCCATAGCATAGCTGTTCTTGTGATGGCATTAGGGTCTCTTCTGGGGACGTGGTTAACCAAACTCCAGCGTCTGCCAGCTATGATGGTGTAACTTTATATTTAGGACTGATAAAAATGTGTCAGTAAGTTTCCGAATTGACTTAAGAAGAAAAATATTTTCTTACAGCTCATCAAAAAGTCTCGTAATTTCTTTCTTTTTTTAAATATCGATTTATGCGAGCCACAGTAAAGAACTCGCATGATTTCATGCACAATGAACACTGAATTGTTTGTTTATGGATTTTCATGTTCTCACTAGAATGTTTGATATCTGTTATGTGTTTGTTTGTTTATGGATTTTCATGTTCTCACTAGAATGTTTGATATCTGTTATGTGTTTGTTTGTTTATGGTTTTCATGTTCTCACTAGAATGTTTGATATCTGTTACGTGTTTGTTTGTTTATGGATTTTCCTGTTCTCACTAGAATGTTTGATATCTGTTATGTGTTTGTTTGTTTATGGATTTTCATGTTCTCACTAGAATGTTTGATATCTGTTATGTGTTTGTTTGTTTATAGATTTTCATGTTCTCACTAGAATGTTTGATATCTGTTACGTGTTTGTTTGTTTATGGATTTTCATGTTCTCACTAGAATGTTTGATATCTGTTACGTGTTTGTTTGTTTATGGATTTTCATGTTCTCACTAGAATGTTTGATATCTGTTACGTGTTTGTTTGTTTATGGATTTGCATGTTCTCACTAGAATGTTTGATATCTGTTATGTGTTTGTTTGTTTATGGATTTTGATGTTCTCACTAGAATGTTTGATATCTGTTACGTGTTTGTTTGTTTATGGATTTTCTTGTTCTCACTAGAATGTTTGATATCTGTTATGTGTTTGTGTGTTTATGGATTTCCATGTTCTCACTAGAATGTTTGATATCTGTTATGTGTTTGTTTGTTTATGGATTTTCATGTTCTCACTAGAATATTTGATATCTGTTATGTGTTTGTTTGTTTATGGATTTTAATGTTCTCACTAGAATGTTTGATATCTGTTATGTGTTTGTTTGTTTATGGATTTTCATGTTCTCACTAGAATGTTTGATATCTGTTATGTGTTTGTTTGTTTATGGATTTTCATGTTCTCACTAGAACGTTTGATATGATTATGTGTTTGTTTGTTTATGGATTTTCATGTTCTCACTAGAATGTTTGATATCTGTTATGTGTTTGTTTGTTTATGGATTTTCATGTTCTCACTAGAATGTTTGATATCTGTTATGTGTTTGTTTGTTTATGGATTTTAATGTTCTCACTAGAATGTTTGATATCTGTTATGTGTTCAATATTGTTCATGGATTGAATATGATTTAAAGAGATATACAGTAAGAATTAAATGTCTTTTTTATTTATAATCATCAAAGCGAACACGACTGTATTATGTTTCATTAGTGTACATATTTCTTCCAGCTTTAACAGTGAGAAGCAAATAATCAAATAATAGGAAAAGTTAGTCACAATTGGGAGAGGAGAATAGAGTGAGGTGACCATCTGGCCTCTCTCCCCCGGATTTGTCCTCTGTTTCATCTTAAGATTGAACGTTCGGGTGGCTTCTTTTTTTTTCTTTTTTTTTCAAAAGTGCAATTTGTCTGGAGTTTTCTTCTAGGATATAGAACATGACTGTCACGGAATTGCCTCCCCTGCTTTGCAGTAGTCCAACAATGGCCAAAACTCAAGAGTATCTAATATGGGCCTTCAAAGGTGTCTACTTTCATACAAGATTACTCTTGGCAAAGTTGTAGATAGAAGGATAATGATGCTTCCATCTCAAGGGAGCATCCATAAGATATTTCCGAAGTCAAGAACAATGCTGCATTGGCAGGGCAATTGTAACCTTATATCGGTCAGTCGCGTTTTATGAGGAATTAAGCAATTATTAATTTCAGTTCGTTCAAGCCCCCACCCTGATTTACTCAGTGGAATACTTCTTATTATGGTATAGCTCTGTTAAGAGTGTATTTAGTAAATTGATTGAGACAAACATGCAGTACATTCAAAATGATTAATATAGGCGTTAAATTTGTATATTTACAAATAACAGATTTAATTGTCATGTGGGTTTTAACAAGGTTTTAAAGAAATGAATAATTATTTATAAAAAAAGTTTATCATCACTGTTGTGATGAGATAGAAATGTGTAAAGGAGGTCACTTGGCAGCTTTTATGTGTTACTTAGCTGTCAGTGACGGTTCTGCTCCTTCTGATGGTTTGGTTCTTGGTAGACTGATCACGCTCATTGCTGGTTAAGGTTGTAGGGCGCAGCACGTTCCCTGGAGTGTCAGGGAGTGTCTACGAGGCTGGTCCATCGTCTTAAAGCTCACGCCACTTTTCCCTTCTGGTTCCAGAGAAAGTACCCACAACTGGTACCACCAACAAGCCAATCTAGGCTCACAGACTGTTTGCTCAGAAAAGTAGGTTTAAGGCACTTTTTTAAGATGCCTTTTTACGTGTCTTGGGGGTCGTTGTTGCGTTATAATATATTTGTATTTGTAGGTTGCTAGATGAAGGGGTATCTTCGGCGAGGTCCTCTTCATTAAGACATAGATTGACCAGGCATGCACCAGATGCCAGTGATACTTTTCATTCAGCCTTCTTTTATAAAATTAATCTTCTATAATGAAGAAGCTGCAAGACCAGGTTGGACGATAGGACGACATTATTTATTACAATAAACTGCTCCAGTAAATACTTTCAAGAGATATAAATCGATAAGACAATGGCATGACATTGCCAGTCTTGAACGTCATCATGTAGTCTTCTACTGACAAAATGTCCGTCGACATTGTTCTGCAAAGTTTATTGAATAAGTTCCAACTTACGTACACAAGAATACAGCATACACTCCTCTTACTGTAAAATGTTAGCACCAACCCAACTCAACATGTGGGCGATCCAAAATGTTGGAAATATAACACACTCTGGTAGCTGAACACAAGATGCGTCCGTCCACCTTGAAGGCTACGCAAAAAAGGACACGAAAGCTCCTTGGCATATGCCAAGTTAAGACCGATTTGACTTCTGCTAAAACAGTACCAAAAGTCAATGACGTACTTCCAGTGGATACGGTCCCTAAACAAACATGGTATCAGCAATCGATACCTATGTGAATGCAGAATTCTTTTTTATGGGTTTTAATCATAACAGTCGTTATGTCAACACTAAACTCCCACTATGACTCCGTGTTTCAGTTTCCTCAGATGCCGATCTTCCTTATTAAAATGGTTTTCCTGGATATTTAAGTCCTTCAAGATGTTCCACAAAGTCCGGTCTGATAAAGAGAATTCTGATTTCCAACCCTAGCAGTCTGGTTTCGTCTTGGCAAGCGATCCTCATAGTGAACTTTCACAGTGTCTTAAACTGCAAAAAGGTCAGGTTATATTGGCTGCCCTCCCCATGCATTTGTTTTGTTACGATGCTAAGAAAGCTCCAATCGTTTTAAAAATGCTTGTTTAGTGGGGTAATCTCAAAATTATTTCCGCCCGAAATAGTGCGTGATGTAAAAGGTCACCTCTCCCATATATGGAAATAAAACATCCAATGCCTTTTATGCAAACTCACAAACACATCTGTAAACTCATTCGACAATATGTGTCAGATGTAACATCTTACTTTCCTGCTTTGCCACAAGGTGTGTAGGACACGATGATGTCATGCATGTCTGTCCAAAATGTGTCGCACAGACGAGTAATCTCGTTATCTGCCACTTGAGCCCACAAAATCCGTCTCTTTACCATCTTGGCAGAGAAAGCACGCTGTCCTTATCAGCGATTAAACAAATAAGCTGGGCGATTTCAGTTTTACTGTGTAATCTGATGTCGGGCACACCCGAAATTAACCAACATGGTTGTCGATAATATTAACTCAGCCGTTCCTTGCAAAGCAGGGATGAACGGGTAACCAAACAGACTTATCAGTGAGTGGAGTGTAAGAATGTTTGAAAATACAAACTATCTGCTACATAGCAGAGAAAGAAAGAGGTATCGACCATGGAAAAGCATGTAATAAGCCAGTACAACAACTGTAACTGATTACTGCCGTAGTGAAGCAGAGATCGACCCAAAAATAATTATGTGACAATGACTTCGTAGAGATCTTTCATATGCATGTACATTCTTTAGGAAGTATTTTTTTTAGTAAACATTTAACGAATTGTATAGGGATATAGTTCAGCTGTTGAATAGCAAAATTGTATTAAATCTGTAATAGGCATTCATAAGCAACATTTGTGTCAAAAGTCTGTACCCTAGAAGATTACAAATATGCTTAAAGAAACACGAGGAGGCAGACTTGGTTGTTTGTGTGGCAAGTTTCATGACGTTTTCACGAACGGCCTTAGTTATATCAATGAAACCATTAGAAGATTTTACATATTTTTCATGGATGACCTGACATAGAGTACAACCATATGTAGATATGCGAGTTTCTGAGCAATATTTAATTGATAAAAATGTTGCATTTGACGATGTAAGTGCATTGAACAACTAAAAACTAAAATAATAATAAATAAACAACATCAGTTATGAAGGATTCATGCAGCTGCTGACACATGAGAAGGTGAACACAATTTTTAAACGAATCAGTAAATACTGAATTTTATTCTGAACTTTTAATGATCACGCAATATTTGTTTGAGGTGCCTGGTCACAATGCCAACGTGTACAAGCTTTTTTTGTTTGTTAAAGGAAAGTCACTTGACAAAAGACAGGAACGTGTTCAAGATGGATTCTATCAACCGACATTTCCTTCTGCAATTTAATTTTAAACAATGTGTCGTACGGTCATTTCCATCACTTTTAAAAGGAAAGTAATGAATTATTAAAGAAGAAAATGTCCACAAACAAAGTAAATAAATAAACAAATAATCATAATAATAATCTAATAAATTCAGACTAATATGTGGGAAGTTAATTTTTGATGTTAAAACGATTTTAAAACATACATTTTAAAGGATATTGTATTTCATTGTTGTCTAACCTAAAATTAGAACTAGAATTAACTCTTGTCATCTGTCATTCATTAAAAGATTGACATTAAAAAGTCCTCTTTTTTTACTTTTAATGTCCTATTTTTTACGTCAAAAAGGAAATGTTCTCTTTTTGTGAAAAATGAGATGGTCATCCTAGAAAGGAGAGAGAGAGAAAAGTTTAGAGAACTAAAAAACTTAAAAAAAAATTAGATAGAAGACGAGAAAACCTGATTTTTTTAAGAGATTAAGATATTTTACACGGAGGGACGGAAAGGGGAAGGTTCAATATTAGAGCAGGATGACGAACATAATTTCGTATTTAATGCCACCACATACTGTGACGGTATTGCCTCCCCTGCTTTGCAGTAGTGGTCCAACAGTGGCCAAAACAAGAGTATCTATTATATGCTTCAATGGCTCTATCTTTACACAAGATTACTCTTGGCAGAAATGTAGATAGAAGAGTAGTAAAGCTTCTATCACATGGAACTCTTCACAAGATATTCAGATAAGCGAAAACAATGCTGGCTGTTGTTGAGCACGTTAATTCTGTAATCTGCCGACACATTTTATGAAGAATTTAGCGATGGTTTGTTCTAGCTCGTGAAGCCCCCACTGCTGAGTTAATCAGTGGAATTATTATTATAATACATATAGCTCTGTTTAGAGTGTGTGTTTAGTAACTTTGACTGAGACTAACATGTATTACATTTAAAAGGATTGAATCGAAGTTAAATTTGTAACATTACAAATAACAAAATTTTATAATCACTTTAAGTTTTAACAGTTGGAAAATAATTTGAATATTTATGAAAAGGATTTCATCACTTGAATGTGATTTAACTGAATAAAGGAGGTCATTTTTGGCAGCGGATTTTTTCACTTAGCTGATAATGATAGTATCTTCTCCCGCTGGGTTAGTTCCTTTCACTCTGCTCGCGCACGTCTCTGGTCAAAGTTCAGACGCCGCACGTTCCCAGAACGTCAAAGAGTAACGGCCAAGTTGGTTCTGCGTCTGTCTATAAGACCCTCATATGAAGGCGTCTCGCACAACGTCAGTCCACTTCTACCTTCACTTCGTTCCAGAGATAGTACTGTCTGCTGGTACCACCAATAACTGGTAATAGAAATAGAAACGAAACGCTCTTCTGAGTATGGCGTTTTCCGACACAGTTATGTGCCCCCCTCTTCTATTCTACCATCCCATGTCAGAATTTACCCTCGATGAGAATTAAATTTAATACCTCTGGATAAAACTTCCTTTACATTTAAACTGAATAGCTTTAGCTTTACATTACATTTAAATGAAAAGGTTAAACGTACAGATATAATATGTTTTACATTTACATCTCCACTGTTTGAAAAGTGTTCACAATATAAATTCATTTATGTTTAATTTATATTTACACTTGTTGAAAAGTTTGAAACTTCTATTACTTAGAATGAATATTTTCACATAGACATTTACACTGGTTTAAAGCTTGAAAACTTACATTAATTTTGAAGTGAATATGTTTATAGGGACATTTACACTGCTTTGAAAATGTAAGTATTATTCTTAGAATGTACATCATTTCTTTTCATCTTTCCCTCCCTGTTCCATAGGAATACCTGGAACTGCCTAATGCTTTTAGTTCTCTTTACGAAACTATCAATAAAGCAATCACCAGCCCATGCAGTGGTGGTTCATGAATCATCACTCTATACGCTGAGGTTGCCAGCCCCATATGACTTTGACATCCAATCGCGAGTTTCACATATTAAACTTCACGTGGTAATATGTATATATATATATATATATATATATATATATATATATATATATATATATATATATATATATATATATATATATATATATATATATATATATATATATATATATATATATATATATATATATATTAGTTCACATGTTAGTAATACAACAGAATGAAAATACACTACTTACGCCAATCTTGGCTACAGACGTTTTTGCTCAGATGAATAAAAGAGACGAGTCGTTCTCTTACACGCGTCTGGGATGTCTTTAATTTTACAATAGATTCTCCTCTAACTCCGTGTTTCCTCAGTTTCCTAGTCCCGGGGTTCCTTATTAAAATTTGAAAGAGATTTCCTGTCATTTGTAAGTCTTATCTGGTTCTCCACTAAAAGGTCCGGTTAACAAAAAGGAATTATGAATCTAGTCTTCACTCTTTCGAGGTCTGATGTTGTATTGGCGAGCGTGAAATTCATAGTGAAATAAAACTGCGAAATGGTCATGCTATATTCCTATTTTCCCAAACGTTTTTGTTATGAATCTAATCAGAAAGATCCAGTCATTTCAAATCATGCAGATGGGGTGTGATATTTCAAAATTGTCCCACTTAAAATAAGGTGCGTGCCTGCAAAGGTCACGTATTACCATATATGGACATCTGATGCCTTACATACACTCTCACAAACACATTTGTAGACTCATATTGTCCAAAATGTAATAACTCCATGATTACTTTTAACCAAGTGACCGGAAGCGATTATATCACAATTGTCTGCTCACAGGTGTCACACAGACAGTAATCTCGTTATCTGTCGTATGATTACGCAAACTCCGTGTCTTGTCGGTGATAATGCCGATAGCGCTGGCCGATGTACGTGTTAATCTGCCGCGCCCATAACCAACAAATCTGGGTAGCGCCCAGCAAATGTGATATTTGTCACCTACATGGTGATTTGACAAAATCAAATATCTGCTACTTTGCAGAAAAATAACGAGGAAAGAAAGAAAGAGAGAAAGAAAAGTGCGATAATTGACAGCACATAATAAAAATCAGTACCACAAATGTACCGATACTGCCGGAGAGAACCAAAGATCGCCAAGAGGTCGTCCATTTCGTCACAGATACAAACTGACATAAACCAAAATAAGAAATCAGTAAGCTGTAGAATCGTTCACTAACCTGGGTATGTACGGAAATAAAGGTACGTCAAGTCCAACACAAACAGAAAAATCTGAAACTCTGATGTCAAGGCAGTCCTATTTAATGCTGTGAATCATGGACATTAACAATAACGACTATCAAGTAGTTACAAATATTCTTAAATAGATGCTTGCGTATATTATTGAAACATTATGACCAATCACTAATGTCATAATGATGACAACAACCAGGCTAAAACTAGCGGAACAAGAAGTGAAAATTCGACATTGTCGTTAGACAAAAACACATTGAGGAAACCTGTTAATAACAGTACCGGCCACTCCTTCTCTTGGAGTTCCCAGGGTAAGAAGGGTGGAAGAAGACCGAGGGGCATATGGTAGGGAAGCTGGAAGCAGATATAAAAATGGTAAAGAGGACATTGAGATATCGTGAGCGTCTGGCACACGACAGGCAGATTTTTGGCTTGAATTTGTTGAAGGCCTTTCTCTTTAGGCGGAAGTAGGTCAATTTATCTAGCTGTTTGTCCACCTGTTTGTCTATCTCCGTTTATATTGATCTGTTTGTCCATTCGTATGTTATTCCGTTTGTCAGTCTGTCCGACGTTCGTATGTCTGTATATCTGCCATCCAATCTGATTGTATAAAATAAATAACATTAGAACCTATATAGTATGTACATGTCCACAAAACATGTGTGGGCTTCTTATTTCCACTAGTAAATTTCCATATTTCCCATCATTCATCGCTTGTGTTTTCTTAACACACCTTTCCCATTTCACTACATGTTTACTTATATGTCTCCTTTCACATGCACCTTGTAGTTTCCAAATTTCTCTCAACCTTGATTCAGCGACTCGAGTTCGATAATAAAAGGTAGATAACTGCACGGCGTTGTTAGTTTTTATATCATTTTATTTAGCACTGTTATTTCCCTTTCATTCTCCGTTCCACTCCAAATAATTTTTATTTTGTATTACACATGTTAGTGATGCTGTTGGTTACTGTAGATCATTCAAATATGAAGTTAAAGAAAGGAAGAAGAAGAAATATGCATTCTTCAAGTTGAACTGTTGGAAAGTGTGTCACTATGTTCAGAAGAAAATATAAAAAGTGAAAGAAGTAGCTAGAGAAGAGAAATTTTTCAGTTTTTCTTTTGTTTGTTGTTAACTTGTTTGATATATTTCTTAGTTCTTTAAGATCTCCGCTTGGTTTTTCTCTGACCAATCTAATATCCAACGATAGGAGAAGTGGAGGATGGAAGGTGTCCCACGCTCCTCAAGCGTTTTAATATAACCTAGTCAATAAATAGTCCATTCGAATAGCTCACAGCTGTCGTAAGTTAACACTCCACTGCTAATAAATATAGCATTGCCACCATGTTATGTAGTGTGTCTGTACAGCATTTGGAACTGAACTACACAATTTTATCGTTGTAATATGGAAAGGTAGGTGCTAGTAAAAGTGAACTGACTTCACACAACTTTAGTAATGTGATGTATGAAGGCAGGTGATAGTCACAGTGAATTAACCACACCACTTTAGTAATGTTGAACTAACCACACAACATCAGTAATGTGATGTATGAAAGCAGTTGATAATAAAAGTGAATTAACTACACAGCTTTAGTGATGTGATGTATGAAGGCTGGTAATAGTAAAAGTGAATTTAACACAAACCTTTAGTGCTGTGATACGTAAAGGCCGGTGCTATCAAGAAGTACTAATCTACTCAAGTACACATTAAGTCGATGTCAGTTACATCAAATGGATATTTTCGTAAACATAAAGGTACACTTAGTCCAATAGCATGTAAAACCATAGGTGAGTGAAGGGAGATTTCTTCTTACTTTTTTATTAAGTGGGGTGACCAGATCCCAGCCTCGCTGCCTTTGCCTTCCCCAACACACGAGCAGAGTTAGGTACCCATTTACAGCTGGGTAGACTAAAGCGTTACATTACTACGTTTCGATTCGAAACCTGATAGCCCAGAGGCGTCTCTAAAGTACTTAGCACGGATCTTACCTTTGACACCCCCTCCCCCAGTAAAGAAACACACTAGTAAGTAATATTTTATCTGTAAGTACTGTATTAATAGTGTCCGATGGCACCCCCTTCCTGGCTGTCACCCGGGGCGGACCGCCCCCTAGGCACCCCCTTACTACACCACAGCGGTAGCCTCACTGCCCAGAGATTAGCATTCTGTCCACGAAGCAATCGGAAAAACTCCCGTAAGAAGCATTACTCTTAAAGTTGGAATGCACAATGAAAGTTCTTTCTCCTTATGGCGTTAGTCGCATGTTCTTGTATATTCAAATAACAAAATCATGTCATACATATTTGGAAAGTGACGCAAGAATTTCGGACATTGCTCGTAAATCATAACAGCTTATGGCTAGTTTCAGGTTAATATTGTTACTTATATAACAAATAATGAAGAAAAGCTGATCACTGTGAGTAGGAAGTAAATAGATACATAACTAAATAAACATAAGTAATTAACACATTAACTACCGCAAGCCGGTGGGACCGGCTTTTGAAATCCTATCATTTGGACCGCGAGCCGCTCAGAGCGTCAATCTAATTTTAGTAATAAAACGAATGAAAAATGTACTGAAACACTTTCTGATCTGGTTCGAGATTTTAAATTACCACCGGAAAACAAATTCCCAAAGCATGATTGTTGTAGAACACTGGAAAATTGATATTATGTTCATATTTTTCAGCGTTTTGGGTTAGTTACCAAATCGTGTAAAACTGTTTACCGTGGCTCTGTTGCGTGCATATTTTGACGCACATTTTACAAAAATCGATATGGCTATTTGATATGGAAAAAATATAAATGCTGTCTATGGGAAAAGCGAGAGAATCCATGTTTGATTCACACTTTTGATTATAGGAGTAATCGTTCTTGATATTGATCCGGCGCATGGATTGCTCTTACGTTTGTACTTATTTTTTAGGGCCAGAAAATATATTAATTTGCTTATTATGTTTATGGCCTGAATTCATATGTATTACATATTATTAGTACAAGTAGAATCAGTCCTATATTGTATATTTTGGATGGGTAGGCGGGACTAGATTCTTATTATTCCGGTCTAGCGGAAGTATGAGTTGTCTTGACAAGTCGTGATGAGTTCCGATGTACCGTGATAATGGCTGGTACGCACTTTTCAAAGGGCTGGTAGATTGTTAAGGAAATATAATTCAGGAAGTGGTTTTCTTCTAAAGGAGATGGTATCTCTACTATAGTTTATGTTAGAGACTCTCCTAAGGTACGGTACAATGTATAATTCGGACTCCATGTACTGCCAGACCCTATTTTGATGATCTCATGTCGATTCGACCTAGATGGAACATTGTGCTTCGTATCGCTAGGGTCGTGTTTTGTATCGACAAAGATGACAGACTTTCCTACAGCGGTTATGGCTACGTGAATTAACCTGATCATCGTAGAGCTGTATGGAAACATTTATGAAATCATTTATATACCCATTATAAATTAACTCTGGCTTATATTCTCCTTCCTATGAATGAGTGAACGACAACTCAGGGAGGCGGCCATGTTAGATTTCGGTCATCATATGTTTTGATCACTGCCAAGAGAACAGATTATTTATCCTATTATCGGACAGTGACAGGGAGATCTCAATCTTGCTAGAAACCCCCTCTTTCGTGGTTTCATAATATATGCTACAAACTATGGACGTCAAGTAACCTTAGTTATTTACCGATCTGCCTTCACTGACGCGTTTAGTCAGATAGGGGGATGCGGCCATAATATATCATGACATTGAACTTTTGATGTACTGCCCATTATTTCTGAATGTGTCATGACTTCAGATCTGCTATGTATACCTACAAATTGATATGTCAACATACCATGATGTACTCGTATGTCCCAGTGTGTACGTCTGAATAAATTGAGTAAACAAAGATTCCAGCAGTCTGCATTGGTGCCTTGTAGACACATGTGTATGAGTGGTTATATTGGTCAGCACACGAACAGTACACCATTCGCGGTAATCACACTCTACACTTCTACTTCATACATACACCATCCTGCGTCGGTTGGAGTGACCAAGTTTAGGGCCTGCTTCCCCTGGAGCCTTTGCCTTCCCTAACTCAGGACTAGGGTGAGTTACCCATTTACAGCTGGGTAGACTGGGGGCATGCCTGATCTCAACAACACACCACTCTTCCTTACAGAGCATACAGACTGACACTTTACAGAGTGGAAAGAAGAAAAGAAACTTTACAGTGGCGAGCCAGATTCCTGGGTCCAGCTTACGCAGTTTTGTGTTGAGAATCACAGTTTACAGCTGAAAGAACATTTGTTTGAACACATCAACACCAGTAGGACAGCTATACAGTCGATGTCAGCTTGACCTGTATTACCGATAGGATGCTGTATCTAGGTCAGCGCTTGTTGACAGTTTTTCGCTGTACAGACAGTATTACACAGGACAGTGGTATCAAGTGTAGAAAATATCTGGAGCAGTATTGTTGACATTTCTCAACGTACAGAAGAATCACAGTGTTGTTGAACATAAAGTGCATAGTTCATCGTTGGATCTTCATATGCTCAAAAGAGAAAAAATTGACAGTGTAATAGTTTAGAATTAAATCTATTACTCAATAAAGTGGCAAGTTATTAGAATTAAAATAAACTGTGCCTGCTTTACAACACTATACCTGCAACACATTCCATTCATGACATAAATTATATTGTATGCTATATGCTATTTATGCTTACATGTTATTTGTTTATATGTGTAGGTGTTTATATGTTGCGGGCCTGGATGGGAGGTGACTAGAACAGGAAATACCGAATGATATTGGTCTTGTTCTGGCGTTCGATAGGGAGCAATTTCTTAATTGAAATTTGCATGCAACATAGTTTGCAAATATTTGGTTAGTTGTGACGACTGTTTCATATTTGTATTTGTAACATTTTTTCTGTTCTTTATTTTTGTTTTTTGATTTGTTTGTATAATTGTAGGTCTCATCTTTCCTTTCATTTCAGTTTTTTACACCCTTATGTTTATACACTGTGGCGTTATTTGTCTTGTCATTTTATTATTGCAGTTATCATCACGGTTTCTGTGATCATTTTTTTCATTTCTCCTATTTAATTTAATTTGATCTCTGCAAATGTGTTCATATTGTCTTTTCTTGTTTGTCCTTTGTAATGTCTTTAGTTGACATATGACGTATAGTGGTATACACTGATAGTATAGTACAGATCAGTACTTTATGATTGTTATTGTTATAAAACAAAATGTACAAGACCTTTGTAAGGCTTGTCTCCCAAAGTGATTGGTAAAGGGAAATATTTTTTCCACAGGTACCCAAGTGATCTTTGATTACATTGAGATATACAAGACCTTTGTAAGGCTTGTCTCCCACAGTATTTGAGATACAGTTATTGTGTCCATAGGTACTCAAGTTATCATTGGTTATTATAAACCATACAAGTTTGGACTAAGACTAAGTCTATGGTATAGACTTGTCTCTCATTAACGTGAAAGAGGGTAATTTATTTACTTTTTCAGGTTTCTGATTTAAGAAGACAATATGTCTACATTAGATTATTTCATTGCACAAGGAAAATCTCTTGATAAGACTGGAAAAGACTTAGAACAATGGGCTGTTGCTCAATATGACAAAGCATTAGCTGCAGAAGAGAAAAAAATTGCTGCTGCTGTTGAAGAAAGAAAAGCTGCTGCTGAGGAAAAAAAAGCTGCGGCTGAGGAGAGAAAACTTCAAATAGAAGAAAAAAAAGCTGCTGCAGAAGAAAGAAAGCTCTAGCTGAGGAAAAAAAGATTAGAAAAAGAAGCTGATACTGCTGCTGAACTTAAGAAATTGCAGATGCAAGTGGAGGAAAGGAGATTTGAGGCAGAACAGAAGAAATTAGAAGCTGATGCAGAGCAGAAAAAATTAGAAGTTGCTGCTGCTGCAGAACAGAAAAAATTAGAAGTTGCTGCAGAACAGAAAAAATTAGAAGTTGCTGCTGCTGCAGAACAGAAAAAATTAGAAGTTGCTGCTGCTGCAGAACAGAAAAAATTAGAAGCTGCTGCTGCTGCAGCAGAACAGAAAAAATTAGAAGTTGCTGCTGCTGCAGAACAGAAAAAATTAGAAGCTGCTGCTGCTGCAGAACAGAAAAGATTAGATAGAGAAGCTGAAGAGAGAAAAGCAATAAGAGAACATGAGTTTGAATTAGAGAAATTAAAATTGACATGTATGAGTAATGTTAATCAGGCATCTGGTAGTAATGGTAAACCCTTTGTGTACAAGGTCAAGGTACCAGCGTTTAACCCTACCAGTGATGACATAACATTTTGGCTTTCTAGATTTGAACGGGCTTGTCGATCTCATAATGTTGACAAATCACAGTATGTGAATCAGTTGTCTGAAAATCTAAAAGGGGAGTCTCTGAGTAAGTTATATTTTGTTGAAGAGGCCGACAAAGATAATTATGATGCTGTTAGGGCAGCTTTGATAAAGAGATATCAGCTGTCTGAGGAAGGTTACCGTCTTTTGTTTAAAACAATGAGACCTGAGGTAGGTGTAGAATTCTCAGATTTCATCTCAAAAGCACGAATTACACTTTCACGATGGATTGAATTATCCAAAACAGAGAAAACATTTGATGGTCTTACGGATTTATTGCTAAGAGACAAGGTCATGTCTTCTGTAAATAAATCATTCCTAGAGTTCTTACATGAGCGTAAACCTGGTACAATAAAGCAAATGGAAGAATATTGTGACCAGTATGCCACGGCACACCCTGACATGATTCTTAGTAACTCTAACATTAAAGAGAGTATGCCAGTTGCTTCGGCAACAGAATATAATCAGAATTACTCACACAAATTCCAAGGAGCTAAAAATAAATTTGATAAAAAGGTTAATTGGAATAAGTATCAAAACCAAGATAACCACTCAAATCAGGGTTCTTCTTCGAAGAACTGGAATCGAGCTGATAGTCCTCGACACGCGAGGGGTACCCATAATGTTAGAAATTCTCGGAAAGGGAGTAGCTATAGGAACTACCCAAGTGCTTCATGGAGACAACAGAAACAATATTACAGGGATACTCAATATAACGAGCGTGATGATTATGATCATGAATATTATGATTCAAACCCAAATAGGGGTTATAACAGAGGCAATAATAATTATAGAGACAATTATAACCGAGGTAGATCACAACACAAAAGACATGGTAAATCGTATTACCAGGCTAACTCTGCACAACAGGAGTTCCACGACACCGATAATCAGAATAATGATAAAAAAGACTCCAACAGTGTAGCAAATTCCGCTTTCGATTTTGCTAGAGCATCTGAGTGTTCGCAATGCAAAACATTATTCGATCCAACCACAGTGTCTACTTTAAGCTGCGGTCACCCGCTTCCCGCTCTCCATGCGTCAATTGCGCATAATGGAAGGGGTGCTCTTGTCTTTAATAGGGGCCTAATAGATGGTACTCCGGTATCAATTCTTTTCGATTCGGGGTGCACTACCATTGGAGTGAGGCAATCACTCGTAAATCCTTCTCGAGCTACAGGCAATATAGTCAAATGTGTAACATTTGGTGGCACATTGGAGAAGTACTCCACTGCCATTATCAATATTGCTACGCCTTTCTTTACAGGAGAGGTGCAAGCATGTCTCTTGCCGAATCCGATCGCTGATCTTATCATCGGTCGCATTCATGGAGTGAAAGAATGCACTCCACAGCAAATTTCTAATTGGGAAAATGTTAATATGCAATCTGCTAATGCAGTAATCACTAGGGCTCAAGCTCTTAATATGCCACAATCTTCACATTCTGAAGATAATGATGCGCAGATCCAAGATGATCCCTTGGAGATTTCCCACGATTCCTTTATCAAACAGCAGGAAGATGATCCTACTCTAAAGAAATTCTTTACTCTGGCAACAAAAGGTGATCCGAATAAGGATACAAATCGTAAATCTTGGATTACGATGAAGAATGGCGTACTTGTACGTATGGTACAAGACTCCGCTAAGTCCATTCATTCTCAAATCCTTGTGCCTAAAAATATGAGAGTTAAAATCTTACAGCACGCTCATGATTCGCAGTGTGCTGGACATATGGGTTTTTCCCGTACTAAAGCTAGAGTTCTTCAATCTTTCTTTTGGCCTGCTGTGAATAAGGACATACGAATCTATTGTCGATCTTGTAAAGTATGTCAAGAGATTAAATCCAGAGGTCCACGCCATGATGCACCTATTCAGGCGCAGACATTCCCATTCGGCCATTTCAAAAAATGGCGATAGACATCATTGGTCCATTTAAGATAAAGTCTGCTAGAGGACACCAATTTATTTTGACGTGTGTTGATATGTGCACACGTTGGCCGGAGGCTGTTCCTCTAAAGAGCATAACTACTGCTGATGTCGCAGATGCTCTTTGGTTAATATTTTCTCGTCTGGGGTTTCCAGCAGAAATATTATCCGACCATGGTACCCAACTCATATCGGATACCATGTCTCAAGTAATGTCGACTCTGAAGATAGAGAGATCGCTGAGTAGTATTTATCATCCTATGTCCAATGGGATGGTGGAACGTTTGAATAGAACTCTGAAAAACCTACTAGGTAAGATAACAGAAGATCATCCTCAGGATTGGGATAGGGTTTTACCCGCGGCTCTCTTTGCATATAGAGAGGTCGCCAACGAACATACAGGATTTTCTCCCTTTGAACTTGTCTTTGGCGCGAAACCGCGAGGTCCCATGTCCTTACTTCATGATCTTATAACTGCTGATAATATTGTCGATGACACAAAATCCTCTTATGAATATGTCATCGCACTTAGACACAAGATTATTGAAGCATGCAAATTGGCAACTGCTTCTTCTGAATTTGCGAAACAGAAGGCAAGGGAATTTGCCAATAAAAAGAGATGTTTGCGACAACTTTGTCCAGGTGACAAAGCATTTGTCTTGCTACCTTGTAGGGAAAATAGACTTCTCATTTCTTGGAAAGGTCCGTACGATATAATATCAAAAGTTTCCGATGTTGACTATATCGTCGATATTGACGGGAAGCGTAAAACCTTCCACATCAACATGCTCACGGAATTCCATGAACGTCCTGATTATTTACAACCTGTTTTCCAGGCAACGGACGATTTTCCAGTCCAACATGGACAGTACTCATCTCTGTCAGTAATACAGGATGAGGAAACGAGTTTCTCGGATGTAAATTTACCTTTTCCAATGATTCCTCTTCACTCTAATGAATCATGGAAAGATGTTGCAATTTCTCCAGAATTATCTCCAGGAGAGCAGAAACAAGTTTCTACTATGTTAGAACAATTTCAGGATGTCCTTACTGACATTCCTGGTCAAACTGATGTCATTCAACATGACATTATTCTTACTGACCATAGTCCTATAAGAGTCAGACCGTATCCTATCCCGATACATTTTCAAGCACAGGTAGAGAAAGAGTTAGATGAGATGATAGAGTTAAAAATTATTGAACCATCCACATCAGCATATTCTTCGCCGATGGTTATAGTACGAAAAAAAGACAATAACATACGTCTTTGCGTGGATTATCGCAAATTGAATCAAGTAACTAAATTCGATGCTGAACCTATGCCTTTACTAGAAGAGCTACTTACGAGACTATCGAATTCTCACTTCTTTACTAAACTCGATTTGTCTAAGGGATATTGGCAAGTTCCACTATCCGAACACGCCAAACCGTTTACTGCTTTTTCGACGCCTAGGGGTCTATTCCAATGGAATTTCATGCCTTTCGGTCTTATGAACGCCCCTGCAACATTTGTACGCATGATGCGTCGAATCCTATCTCATCGCTCAGATGTCATTGCGTATCTTGATGACATCTGTCTTTTCAGTGATACTTGGAACGATCACTATAATGGTATAAATGAACTATTGTCTATCTTACGCGAGCATAACCTGACAGCGAAACCATCGAAAGCATGTATTGGTTTTAGCGAAATATCTTTCTTAGGACACCGTGTTGGTCATGGGTTCCTAAAAACAGAAGACCATAATACAAGTAAGATACTTAACATTTCTATTCCTAAGACTAAAAAGCAAGTACGAAGTCTCTTAGGTCTAATACAATTTTATGGACGATTCATCCCGAATCTGTCCTCCATTATGTCACCTCTTTCTTCCTTGCTAAAGAAAGGGTCTCCTAATGTAGTCCATTGGACTCAAGAATGTCAATCCTCTTTGGATAAGGTTAAAACTATGTTTTCTACTTCACCTATCCTAGTATTGCCTTCTAAGGATAAGACATTTATTCTTCGTAGTGACGCTTCATCCACCGGGATTGGAGCTGCACTAATGCAAGAGTACTCTGGAACTCTGCATCCTGTGATGTATATTTCTCGGAAATTAAATGCCGCAGAGAAGAATTACTCGGTCCTAGACCGTGAATTATTGGCTATGGTTTGGTCAATCCTTAAACTGCAAAGATTTCTTCTGGGCGCGCATTTCATTGTGGAAACTGACCAGAAAGCTCTTACGGCTATTCAGAGTAAAAATCTGAAGAGCGCGAGATCAACGCGATACGCGATTGCTCTACAGCCATTTCATTTTTCGGTGCGAGCTATCCGTGGGTCAGAAAATGTGATGGCAGATATTTTGTCTAGATGCCCACATGATTCATAACTGTTATACAACTTTGATACAGTTGTTTCTATGTTGAAATGTGTACACATATGTAATATATCATATATTGTTGTAACACTACTTAGCGGTTCATTGATATTTATTCACCGCTGATCTTTCAATGTTTTTCGTCTTTGATGATCATGATGTTAAGATATCTTAGATGAAATTTATGTATAAACTAATGTGGAAATTGGGTCATTGCTAATATTGTAGTATGCGTTGGTGACACCTCTCTGGAAATATTAATACTTAGAGAAGTACCTTCTCTAAGGTCATAAAACTTATGCTTATCATCTGCGCATTGTTATTGGTGCGTTGTGAGCCTATTGTATGTTGCTCCTAGATGTGTTTCAAAAAAAAAAAAAGTACCATTTTTTTTTTCCCGAGGGGTGTGGTAATCTGTTGCGTGCATATTTTGACGCACATATTACAAAAATCGATATGGCTATTTAATATGGAAAAAATATAGACATTCATTCATTTGTGTATGAAAATGCTGTCTATGGGAAAAGCGAGAGAATCCATGTTTGATTCACACTTTTGATTATAGGAGTAATCGTTCTTGATATTGATCCGGCGCATGGATTGCTCTTACGTTTGTACTTATTTTTTAGGGCCAGAAAATATATTAATTTGCTTATTATGTTTATGGCCTGAATTCATATGTATTACATATTATTAGTACAAGTAGAATCAGTCCTATATTGTATATTTTGGATGGGTAGGCGGGACTAGATTCTTATTATTCCGGTCTAGCGGAAGTATGAGTTGTCTTGACAAGTCGTGATGAGTTCCGATGTACCGTGATAATGGCTGGTACGCACTTTTCAAAGGGCTGGTAGATTGTTAAGGAAATATAATTCAGGAAGTGGTTTTCTTCTAAAGGAGATGGTATCTCTACTATAGTTTATGTTAGAGACTCTCCTAAGGTACGGTACAATGTATAATTCGGACTCCATGTACTGCCAGACCCTATTTTGATGATCTCATGTCGATTCGACCTAGATGGAACATTGTGCTTCGTATCGCTAGGGTCGTGTTTTGTATCGACAAAGATGACAGACTTTCCTACAGCGGTTATGGCTACGTGAATTAACCTGATCATCGTAGAGCTGTATGGAAACATTTATGAAATCAGTTATATACCCATTATAAATTAACTCTGGCTTATATTCTCCTTCCTATGAATGAGTGAACGACAACTCAGGGAGGCGGCCATGTTAGATTTCGGTCATCATATGTTTTGATCACTGCCAAGAGAACAGATTATTTATCCTATTATCGGACAGTGACAGGGAGATCTCAATCTTGCTAGAAACCCCCTCTTTCGTGGTTTCATAATATATGCTACAAACTATGGACGTCAAGTAACCTTAGTTATTTACCGATCTGCCTTCACTGACGCGTTTAGTCAGATAAGGGGATGCGGCCATAATATATCATGACATTGAACTTTTGATGTACTGCCCATTATTTCTGAATGTGTCATGACTTCAGATCTGCTATGTATACCTACAAATTGATATGTCAACATACCATGATGTACTCGTATGTCCCAGTGTGTACGTCTGAATAAATTGAGTAAACAAAGATTCCAGCAGTCTGCATTGGTGCCTTGTAGACACATGTGTATGAGTGGTTATATTGGTCAGCACACGAACAGTACACCATTCGCGGTAATCACACTCTACACTTCTACTTCATACATACACCATCCTGCGTCGGTTGGAGTGACCAAGTTTAGGGCCTGCTTCCCCTGGAGCCTTTGCCTTCCCTAACTCAGGACTAGGATGAGTTACCCATTTACAGCTGGGTAGACTGGGGGCATGCCTGATCTCAACAACACACCACTCTTCCTTACAGAGCATACAGAATGACACTTTACAGAGTGGAAAGAAGAAAAGAAACTTTACACACTCGTTGGACAGACAGGAGAGCACCAGACAACAGACAAGAAATATAAATGATAGGCTTACCGGGAATTCGAACCTCGTCATCGAGTTGCTGTGAAAGTAAATAGTGAAAGGGCGCACGGCCAGTTTAGCAGCTCTGGAATAAGTGCTTCCTACGAGTGCCTGTTAATCACCTTTATTTATTGACTTACTTACTATTATAACAAGATGGAGTGGAACATGTGTATTTTTAATTTTATTGTTCTTAAATCAAAACATCCGATTGGTAGAGCCCTTAGAGAGCCTGCTGTTCGTGGCAAGGTTATGGGGCTTCAGTTTCAAATCCTTGTAGCTATATATGAGTATCTAACTCTGTTCTTGAGTTAGGGAAGGAAAAGGCACGGAGAAAGCGAACTGGTCTTACTTACTTACTTAGTCGTTCCCCTTTTACCGTGAGGTTTATTAGGCTGGTCACCCACCTCAAACACCTGGACGTAGTATAGTGAAGTCTCTAACACTTCACTCTCCCGGCAATATCTGCTATGCGACTACCTTTAACTTTATCCCAGATCAGTAATTTCGAGTTGTTCCATTTATATACCTTATTACCTTCGTCTGAACGTTAGAATGTTCCAGACATGTCATTAGATTGAACGTCCGGAGGAAAAAATAACTAGCTAACGGAACAGATAAGACATTGAACAGAACTTCCTGCAAAGCTTACCTCAACACGTGTCATATAAACACAGAGTATGTGTGCGTGGTTTTTGTTTTTGTTTTCCCCATTAAACTTAGTTGTGCTACATTTACTTAGTTTTTCCTTCTGTGAAAGATAACACTTTTTGTTGTTCTAATAAGCCTAACGCAGTTATGTGGTATGTCATTGTTAAGACTCCTAGATCGTGCCTGGAGCAACCATTCCTCAAGGATTTATCATTAACCCCAGAATCCTTATCGTGTTATTTAGACTGAAAGTGAAGTGTTTACTGTGTCTGGATTCATGTAAACCAGGTCTTCTCAACCTTTTGTGTGTGTGTGTGTGTGCGCGCGCGTGCGTGCGTGCGTGTGTGTGTGTGTGTGTGTGTGTGTGTGTGTGTGTGTGTGTGTGTGTGTGTGTGTGTGTGTGTGTGTGTGCCAGGAACCCCTTTGATTGTCCGGTGAAGGGTATGGACCCTTCTTAGATAAATTGTACATTAACGCATAATTCAGAATTCTATATTTTAAATTATAGGTTATTGTTGCAGGTTCAAATATTTTACGTGTCGTGGTATTCGTCTATTAATAAATTACTAGCAATAACCAGTCAAAATTGACAGGTTTTAATTATAGCGCATTGTAGACGGTACTATTACTACTTTGGTCATTTCATTAGATATTTGTAGTAAAAATTATATGGATATATTAAATATGAAGACATGAAGTAGCCTTCCTAAATGATATGTGGAGAAGTGATAATGATCAAAGGGACCGAAATGGACTAAATAACTAACATTTCTTTTATGACAACATGTCATGTCTTGAAGAAACAATCAAAAACTTACATTTTAAGGTTATTTTTAAGAAAAATGATGAGTTAAATCCGTTTCCCGAATGAAACTGGACAGAAGAGTATCTTGATTGTCTGTTGATTTAATCTGCATCTCCGCACCTTCCTGTCTTCAGTTCATGTACTGTTTATCAATTGTGTTGTTGGCTTCTTTCCATAATCAAGCTGTTCATGCACGCCGTCATTTGCGCACTTTTCTATTTTCGGGACAGTACATATAAGGAAAACAATACAATTATTATCTAACTTTCAGTCACACTTGCACCCCTTAGCTGTGGTTGAAAGTTAATGTACTCTCTCAAAAATAGAAAAGTGCGCAAATGACGGTGTGCATAATGTGACCGACCGACCGACGGGAATTATGGTATTGGATGGCAACGAAAGTCAGAACAGGTCAAGTAAAAACTAACAGAGGGATAACACGAACCCTCGAAATTCAATAGTCCTGAAAGTAGTATACCATGTTGGACTTAGGTAGTATTCAGGAGGCGCGCAGGAGGCGCGCCAGGAGGCGCGTGACTTTTATATAGCAAAAACGCCAGGAGGCGCATGACTTTTATATAAGCGCATTCAGGCGGCGCAAGATGGCGGACTTGAGCTAACAAGGGGAGGTTATTTGGGTCAAGATGGCGGACTTGAGATAACAAGGGGAGGTTATTTGGGTCAAGATGGCGGATTTGAGCTAACAAGGGGAGGTTATTTGGGTCAAGATGGCGGCTTTGAGCTAACAAGAAGAGGTTATTTGGGTCAAGATGGCGGACTTGAGCTAACAAGGGGGAGATAACAAGATGGCGGACTTGAGCTAACAAGGGGGAGATAACAAGATGGCGGATTTGAGATAACAAGGGGGAGATAACAAGAGGGCGGGATGACTTTTTATATAAGGAAATACTCATTACGCAGGTGGAGCAGCAGGCGGGATGACTTTTTATATAAGGAAATACTCATTGCGCAGGTGGAGCATCAGGCGGGGTGACTTTTTATATAAGGAAATACTCATTACGCAGGTGGAGCAGCAGGCGGGGTGACTTTTTATATAAGGAAATACTCATTGTGCAGGTGGAGCATCAGGCGGAGGGTGATGACTTTTTATATAAGGAAATACTCATTGTACAGATGGAGCAGCAGGGGTTGGTACATGACTTTTATATAAGGAATTGAGGAGGAGCAGCAGGTGGGATGACTTTTTATATAAGAAAATACTCATTGAGCAGGTGGAGCAGCAGGCGGGATGACTTTTTATATAGGAAAAATGTGCAGGGGCAAGATGGCGGGGTGACTTTTTATATAAGGAAATACTCAGTGTGCAGGTGGAGCATCAGGCGGAGGGTGATGACTTTTTATATAATAAAATACTCAGTGTGCAGGTGGAGCATCAGGTGGGGTGACTTTTTATATAAGGAAAATGTGCAGGGGCAAGATGGCGGGATGACTTTTTTATATAAGAAAATACTCATTGCGTAGGTGGAGCATCAGGCGGGATGACTTTTTATATAAGAAAATACTCAGTGTGCAGGTAGCACCAGGCGGGATGACTTTTTATATAAGGAAATACGCAGTGTGGAGGTGGAGCAGCAGGAGAAGTGGATAACTTTTTAATATAGTAATATGTGTTTATTGAGATAACAAGAAGACGATAATAGGAAGAGGATAATAGTTAGACTTTGAGATTTTTAGATAACAAGAAGACGTTATTTATAGACATATATTAATTCTGCAGGCGTGATACAGGGGTAAGATGGCGGGGTGACTTTTTATATAAGGAGAAAAAATGGCGGCGCGCTGCAGGCGCAAGATGGCGGGATGACTTTTTATATAGGGAAAATGTACAAGGGCAAGAGGGCGGACTTGAGATAACAAGAAGGTGGTATATGGCGCAAGATGGCGGGGTGCTTTTTTATATAAGGAATTGAGGAGGAGGCGAGGAGGAGACCCATGAATTTTTTATATAGAGATATGTTTAGATAACGAGAAGACGTTATTTATAGACATATATTAATTCTGCAGGAGTGATGCAGGGGCAGGGATGATATTTTTGTGTGATGTGGTATGGTTTTGGGGGTGGAAGAGAGATATTTTAGATGTTGAGGGGAGATGTGGTGACGTTGTCAGGATGCATCTGTGTACATTTTTGGGGGTGTAGCAGGCGAGTGGACCAGCATTGAGAGGTGGGAGTGAAGAGACATTGGTGACGAGGTACGGGTGTAATGTAGCAGGTGGGGTTAGGTTAGGGGGGATATTTTTGTATGATGTGGTATGGTTTTGGAGGTGGAAGAGAGATATTTTAGATGTTGAGGGGAGATGTGGTGACGTTGTCAGGATGCAGCTGTGTACATTTTTGGGGTGTAGCAGGCGAGTGGACCAGCATTGAGAGGTGGGAGTGAAGAGGCGTCGGTGACGAGGTACGGGTGTAATGTAGCAGGTGGGGTTAGGTTAGGGGGGATATTTTTGTGTGATGTGGTATAGTTTTGGAGGTGGAAGAGAGATATTTTAATCTGTAATGTTTAGTCTTCTAAGTTTGTCACTGCTGGGTTGACTTTTGTCAAACTTTTTTTGGCGCAACGTGTGGTGCAAATCTGCCTCCCGCTCGCAACATAACGAAAAAAGAGACGTTGGATGGGCGGGTTTTTGCAGAGGTGTTTTAACGTGACACCAGGTACGGAAATCACATCTTTGAACATATCTACCCCTAGGTCCGCGTAAAAACTAACGTGTTGTTCTAACGCTGTGTGTGGCTAGTGATGAGAATATAAGACGCTGAGAGGTGAAGTTTGGTCGTAGACAACTACTCACTAGGAAATGCCCGTGAGGTGGTAGAAATACCCCCCTCGACACGATAGAAATATGCCCTCGAGATGATATAAATATACCCTCGACACGACAGAAATATACCCTCGACACGACAGAAATATGTATGTGTAATGATAGAAAATATGACCTCGACACGACAGAAATATACCCTCGACACGACAGAAATATGTATGTGTAATGATAGAAAATATGCCCTCGACACGACAGAAATATGCCCTCGACACGACAGAAATATGTATGTGTAATGATAGAAAATATGCCCTCGACACGATAGAAAGACGCCCTCGACACGACAGAAATATGTATGTGTAATGATAGAAAATATGACCTCGAGACGACAGAAATATACCCCCGAGATGATAGAAATGTGACCACCGGTTTTGGGAGAAAACTTTAGATATCACCCACCAAAGGATTTTCGCACGTGTAATAAAGAGGGGTCTCGATAAAATTTACTCTCTCGACCTTCACTCAGCTCTCCAACGGTTTAAGTATTGCATCACTTCTTGGCATGTTCACCTAGTTAGTGGGAGCCGTCACCTACAAAGAGGTATGACCCCACCTGCAAGGGGTGGTCCTGGAAACAGTCTGTAGCAGTGCAGTCTGGCTGATCGAGTGCGGCTCGCAATGGGAAGGCAAAAGCGGTCCCTAAACAATATCGGGTTGTAGTCGGTTGTGTCGATCGAGAGGTGGAGATATCACAGCTTAGAAGGGAGTTTTGAAGCGAGTTGAGGTTTTGTGTTTTCTTTTGTAGTGGTGTGGGTGAGGTCGGGAGGTTTTTTGTGTGATGTATTGTACCGGTAGTGTGTTTGGTTGTAGGTATCTTAATTGTGTGGTGTAGTTTGTGGGGCTGTCGAATCGTGGGGTGTGCTGGGGTATGGGTTTTTTGTGTGTCGGTATTTTAATTGTTGTATCTACAATATGTATAGATCAGAGTGAAGTTTTAGAAACCAGTACTAGTTCTACCATCGAACTTGCGTCCTGGTAGTGTGTGTGTGTTGTTTATTTTACATATAGACAGGTATACATATACAAGATGTTACAGCAGTTATACGCTAAATAGTCAAGCTAAAACACTAGTCTCAAACGCATTGTAGGTCGCTTGACACCTGCCCAGCCTTATTTGCTCACTAACAGCAACTTGCTTAATGAAAAGCTAATCGATTGTGTTATAGCGGCTTTAAGCTAGGTTGTGAAACGGTTTGAGACACGATTCGTGGTGACAGATGGTTACATACTCAGAAACCTAAGCGATACTCAACGTGCTGTTGAACAAATATTCAGTGTTAGCTTTCTTGGTTTTTGATAGAGGCTTTAACTATAAATTATCTGTAATGTTTTAAATAGTCTTGTTAAGGTATTATCTCTATAATATTGCGTATGCGTAAGCAATAACAGGAGATTTTGTGTGTGTTTTATTAGGTATAGATACATACACTACGCAAAAGTGATCTCACCAGAACTTTGTTATCTATGTAGATGTGTCGTAGTCTAGTTACAAACAGCAAGGTGGTTTAGAAGTAACTTTATCATTTTTATTGGAAGAAAATTGTGTTTTTTATCGTTTACATGTTTTTGTAACAAATTTGATTGCTCCAAAACTTTCACACAATTAGGTTACTACTTGACTTGAGAAGAAGGTCTTTTTATAAACACTCTTGAGTGAATTCCCATTTTTTCCTATCCGCTATAGAATAAAGAGGAAAATATATTTTTAAAAGTATTACCTGTTATAGAGGCAGATGAGTAAGGTTCGGTATGATGGAGGCGGTTTTGGTTTTGTGTTGTGTTGTGTGTGTAGTGGGTCACGGGGTAGTTTTTCTTTATTATTTATATTATAGCATGAGTAATAAAATCTACTTACCCCAATGTTCAGTTAATGTTATGTAAATGAACCGTAAACACTCGCAGTCTCCAACATAAAAAATATTGGGAAAGACCACACTGAACAAAAACAAATAGACAATTTATTGAACACACCCGTAGAGATATATCTTGCAGGTAGACTAAAGTATGGCGGCAACTAAACACGTACTTAGCGTTACAATCTGTAACTGATTCATGGTCGAGACCAGTTTCATACATTTTAAGAAAAACCCAACAACCACGTGTTTGTACCCTCACTAGAAAGAAATCGGATCGATGACCCGTGCAAATCAGCGATCGTGAATTTCTGTTCACGTCACTACGGTAAAATACAAACCATCAATAGTAGAAAACTTATAAAAGAAATATTCCTACGTTCGTGTGTTCGAATCACCGCCAGCTTGCATCAATTTTTTTATTCAACCTATAGATAAATAGATCAACCGTCAAATACTTCTTTAAAAAACACTTGCCCTTGGTAAAAAATAATACCCCTTCTCATAAAAATACTGCCCCTTGTCAAAAAAAAAATGTCGCCCTCTTCGTAATCAAAGTTCTTCCTATTGTCAAAAAAATGTCACCCCGTGACAATTAAATTTCTCCCCTTTACCTCCCTTTGGTAAATACTTACAGTTGCGGTCTTCAACACGCGCCCCAACGGTTTAAGCACTTCATCACTTCTTATCATGTTATAAATTATTCTATCCAGACACTTTCCTTTCTCTCACACGATCACCTTGTGATAAAAATATTTCTTACCCCTTACTTTCACATTGTCATCACTATCATCTCGGCTCAGACAGGACTATAAACATCTATTACCTACCCGATAAAAGCTACGACAAACGTTATCTACCAGTTGTAATAGCATATATAGTCTGTTGTAACGGAACATCGGATAATTTCTTGTTGCCCTAAGACGCCGCAAGGCGTAATGGCCACAGACTGCTTGGTCGGTCGAGGGGTAAGGATGGAAGAAGAAGAAGAATAATAGTATGATGTAGAAAAATACCTACCACGGTCTTACATACTCTCTGTATGGATGTGTATGACATGAAAATCTATTTCTTTTATAAAAAATTTTAGTACAAATGTGTTTCTGCGAAAAACCGAAAGCTAACGGTTCGACGGTGAAACCGACTATCCGTGTTACGCCAATGTTTAATTACACTACAGGTGTGTTTGGAAAAAACAATTAAACAAAGCCGACTGCATTCAGAAAGATCGAGTGAGAGACGCACGCGTGTGTGTTTCAGAGATCTGCGCGTACGAGGTCGATAGACAATTTCATTACGGAGGATGTTTCAAACAGCTGTGTTTGCTAAATCGAGCCCTTGTCGAAAATATGAGTTATTTTACATTAGATCTGTTTCTCATTCGTATCCAAATATTCAGTGTTTAGTCATTATTTCTATAATAGTGTGTGTATGTATTTCAAAGTTTAGATACACTACCCAAAAGGGATTTCAGCAGGCAGACGAGAGTATGACACCAACTAGATACGGCTTTAGTATTACACTCTATAACTGATTCATTGTCGAGACCAGTTTCAAACATTTTAAGAAAACGCAACAACCACGTGCTTGTAACCTCACTAGAAAGAAACAGGCGTGATGGCCAGTGTGAAACAGCGCGCGTAAAACTTGACTCGTTTTAAAATCCTCGTAACATAGAGGGTGCCGTTAGAACTAAATATAGCTAGCTAGAAAAAACGTAATAAAATAGCTAACAGGCAGAGTTTTCGTTAGTATTGGTAGACGAAAAAACTTATCTACAACGAGATTTACATGTGTAAGACTAACACTGTTACTTATTTCTGTTCACGTCATTGCAGACAACCTCAAAACACAAGAGCTCAATAGTAGAAATTTATTTAAAAAAAAAACGTTCCCTCGCTCGTGTACGCGAACCCCCTCCCCGATTTTTTTTTTTAAGGTTTCACTTTTTTATTTTTTTATTTTACAAGTGCGACATCTGGTGATAGGTTTTATATAGTCTCACAATCACCAAAGTTTTTTTTTCGCACGTGTAACAAAGGCTGATCTCGTCGAGAAGTGGGAGTGCAATGTTTGATAGAAGTATATAGTTAATGGTCTCTTTTAAAAGAATACTTGTGTTAAAGAGGAAAATATAAAAATCGGATATATGTCATAACCAGACTAAAATATGACGCCAACTACATATTCATTAGTGTTACAGGTTACAATCGAGACAATGCCGAGGTTAGTTTCAATCATTTTAAGAAAAAACCAACACGCACGTGTTTTTTTTACCACGCGTTGTTAAACTCGATCGATGGTCGGCGCTCGCGATTTTAGTTAACAAGAAGACGATATATTCATATAATAGGAAGATATATTTAGACAATAAGAAGACTTTGAGCCAATAGGAAAACGAGAATAGGAAGAGGTTAATAGGAAGACGATATATTTATAGATAACAAGAAGACGATATATTTATAGATAACAAGAAGACGATATATTTAGACAAACAATTAGACGATATAGGTAACAAAAGAAGTATACACAAGGTATGTGTGATGCACGTGTTGTTAAGTCAGCCGACCCGATGCTGTAATCAGCATCGGGTTGGCCTCCTTAACCGTTCCAGAGTTCTCTGGTGCCCAGTTAAAACTGGGTCTGCCCTCCCGGGTTGTGTGCGGTGCATCACACATACCTTGTGTATACTTCTTTTGTTACCTATATCGTCTAATTGTTTGTCTAAATATATCGTCTTCTTGTTATCTATAAATATATCGTCTTCTTGTTATCTATAAATATATCGTCTTCCTATTAACCTCTTCCTATTCTCGTTTTCCTATTGGCTCAAAGTCTTCTTATTGTCTAAATATATCTTCCTATTATATGAATATATCGTCTTCTTGTTAACTAAAATCGCGAGCGCCGACCATCGATCGAGTTTAACAACGCGTGGTAAAAAAAACACGTGCGTGTTGGTTTTTCTTAAAATGATTGAAACTAACCTCGGCATTGTCTCGATTGTAACCTGTAACACTAATGAATATGTAGTTGGCGTCATATTTTAGTCTGGTTATGACATATATCCGATTTTTATATTTTCCTCTTTAACACAAGTATTCTTTTAAAAGAGACCATTAACTATATACTTCTATCAAACATTGCACTCCCACTTCTCGACGAGATCAGCCTTTGTTACACGTGCGAAAAAAAAACTTTGGTGATTGTGAGACTATATAAAACCTATCACCAGATGTCGCACTTGTAAAATAAAAAAATAAAAAAGTGAAACCTTAAAAAAAAAAATCGGGGAGGGGGTTCGCGTACACGAGCGAGGGAACGTTTTTTTTTAAATAAATTTCTACTATTGAGCTCTTGTGTTTTGAGGTTGTCTGCAATGACGTGAACAGAAATAAGTAACAGTGTTAGTCTTACACATGTAAATCTCGTTGTAGATAAGTTTTTTTCGTCTACCAATACTAACGAAAACTCTGCCTGTTAGCTATTTTATTACGTTTTTCTAGCTAGCTATATTTAGTTCTAACGGCACCCTCTATGTTACGAGGATTTTAAAACGAGTCAAGTTTTACGCGCGCTGTTTCACACTGGCCATCACGCCTGTTTCTTTCTAGTGAGGTTACAAGCACGTGGTTGTTGCGTTTTCTTAAAATGTTTGAAACTGGTCTCGACAATGAATCAGTTATAGAGTGTAATACTAAAGCCGTATCTAGTTGGTGTCATACTCTCGTCTGCCTGCTGAAATCCCTTTTGGGTAGTGTATCTAAACTTTGAAATACACAAAAACCTCCTGTTATTGCTTACGAATACACACACTATTATAGAAATAATGACTAAACACTGAATATTTGGATACGAATGAGAAATAGATCTAATGTAAAATAACTCATATTTTCGACAAGGGCTCGATTTAGCAAACACAGCTGTTTGAAACATCCTCCGTAATGAAATTGTCTATCGACCTCGTACGCGCAGATCTCTGAAACACACACGCGTGCGTCTCTCACTCGATCTTTCTGAATGCAGTCGGCTTTGTTTAATTGTTTTTTTCCAAACACACCTGTAGTGTAATTAAACATTGGCGTAACACGGATAGTCGGTTTCACCGTCGAACCGTTAGCTTTCGGTTTTTCGCAGAAACACATTTGTACTAAAATTTTTTATAAAAGAAATAGATTTTCATGTCATACACATCCATACAGAGAGTATGTAAGACCGTGGTAGGTATTTTTCTACATCATACTATTATTCTTCTTCTTCTTCCATCCTTACCCCTCGACCGACCAAGCAGTCTGTGGCCATTACGCCTTGCGGCGTCTTAGGGCAACAAGAAATTATCCGATGTTCCGTTACAACAGACTATATATGCTATTACAACTGGTAGATAACGTTTGTCGTAGCTTTTATCGGGTAGGTAATAGATGTTTATAGTCCTGTCTGAGCCGAGATGATAGTGATGACAATGTGAAAGTAAGGGGTAAGAAATATTTTTATCACAAAGTGATCGTGTGAGAGAAAGGAAAGTGTCTGGATAGAATAATTTATAACATGATAAGAAGTGATGAAGTGCTTAAACCGTTGGGGCGCGTGTTGAAGACCGCAACTGTAAGTATTTACCAAAGGGAGGTAAAGGGGAGAAATTTAATTGTCACGGGGTGACATTTTTTTGACAATAGGAAGAACTTTGATTACGAAGAGGGCGACATTTTTTTTTGACAAGGGGCAGTATTTTTATGAGAAGGGGTATTATTTTTTACCAAGGGCAAGTGTTTTTTAAAGAAGTATTTGACGGTTGATCTATTTATCTATAGGTTGAATAAAAAAATTGATGCAAGCTGGCGGTGATTCGAACACACGAACGTAGGAATATTTCTTTTATAAGTTTTCTACTATTGATGGTTTGTATTTTACCGTAGTGACGTGAACAGAAATTCACGATCGCTGATTTGCACGGGTCATCGATCCGATTTCTTTCTAGTGAGGGTACAAACACGTGGTTGTTGGGTTTTTCTTAAAATGTATGAAACTGGTCTCGACCATGAATCAGTTACAGATTGTAACGCTAAGTACGTGTTTAGTTGCCGCCATACTTTAGTCTACCTGCAAGATATATCTCTACGGGTGTGTTCAATAAATTGTCTATTTGTTTTTGTTCAGTGTGGTCTTTCCCAATATTTTTTATGTTGGAGACTGCGAGTGTTTACGGTTCATTTACATAACATTAACTGAACATTGGGGTAAGTAGATTTTATTACTCATGCTATAATATAAATAATAAAGAAAACTACCCCGTGACCCACTACACACACAACACAACACAAAACCAAAACCGCCTCCATCATACCGAACCTTACTCATCTGCCTCTATAACAGGTAATACTTTTAAAAATATATTTGCCTCTTTATTCTATAGCGGATAGGAAAAAATGGGAATTCACTCAAGAGTGTTTATAAAAAAGACCTTCTTCTCAAGTCAAGTAGTAACCTAATTGTGTGAAAGTTTTGGAGCAATCAAATTTGTTACAAAACATGTAAACGATAAAAAACACAATTTTCTTCCAATAAAAATGATAAAGTTACTTCTAAACCACCTTGCTGTTTGTAACTAGACTACGACACATCTACATAGATAACAAAGTTCTGGTGAGATCACTTTTGCGTAGTGTATCTATACCTAATAAAACACACACAAAATCTCCTGTTATTGCTTACGCATACGCAATATTATAGAGATAATACCTTAACAAGACTATTTAAAACATTACAGATAATTTATAGTTAAAGCCTCTATCAAACCAAGAAAGCTAACACTGAATATTTGTTCAACAGCACGTTGAGTATCGCTTAGGTTTCTGAGTATGTAACCATCTGTCACCACGAATCGTGTCTCAAACCGTTTCACAACCTAGCTTAAAGCCGCTATAACACAATCGATTAGCTTTTCATTAAGCAAGTTGCTGTTAGTGAGCAAATAAGGCTGGGCAGGTGTCAAGCGACCTACAATGCGTTTGAGACTAGTGTTTTAGCTTGACTATTTAGCGTATAACTGCTGTAACATCTTGTATATGTATACCTGTCTATATGTAAAATAAACAACACACACACTACCAGGACGCAAGTTCGATGGTAGAACTAGTACTGGTTTCTAAAACTTCACTCTGATCTATACATATTGTAGATACAACAATTAAAATACCGACACACAAAAAACCCATACCCCAGCACACCCCACGATTCGACAGCCCCACAAACTACACCACACAATTAAGATACCTACAACCAAACACACTACCGGTACAATACATCACACAAAAAACCTCCCGACCTCACCCACACCACTACAAAAGAAAACACAAAACCTCAACTCGCTTCAAAACTCCCTTCTAAGCTGTGATATCTCCACCTCTCGATCGACACAACCGACTACAACCCGATATTGTTTAGGGACCGCTTTTGCCTTCCCATTGCGAGCCGCACTCGATCAGCCAGACTGCACTGCTACAGACTGTTTCCAGGACCACCCCTTGCAGGTGGGGTCATACCTCTTTGTAGGTGACGGCTCCCACTAACTAGGTGAACATGCCAAGAAGTGATGCAATACTTAAACCGTTGGAGAGCTGAGTGAAGGTCGAGAGAGTAAATTTTATCGAGACCCCTCTTTATTACACGTGCGAAAATCCTTTGGTGGGTGATATCTAAAGTTTTCTCCCAAAACCGGTGGTCACATTTCTATCATCTCGGGGGTATATTTCTGTCGTCTCGAGGTCATATTTTCTATCATTACACATACATATTTCTGTCGTGTCGAGGGCGTCTTTCTATCGTGTCGAGGGCATATTTTCTATCATTACACATACATATTTCTGTCGTGTCGAGGGCATATTTCTGTCGTGTCGAGGGCATATTTTCTATCATTACACATACATATTTCTGTCGTGTCGAGGGTATATTTCTGTCGTGTCGAGGTCATATTTTCTATCATTACACATACATATTTCTGTCGTGTCGAGGGTATATTTCTGTCGTGTCGAGGGTATATTTATATCATCTCGAGGGCATATTTCTATCGTGTCGAGGGGGTATTTCTACCACCTCACGGGCATTTCCTAGTGAGTAGTTGTCTACGACCAAACTTCACCTCTCAGCGTCTTATATTCTCATCACTAGCCACACACAGCGTTAGAACAACACGTTAGTTTTTACGCGGACCTAGGGGTAGATATGTTCAAAGATGTGATTTCCGTACCTGGTGTCACGTTAAAACACCTCTGCAAAAACCCGCCCATCCAACGTCTCTTTTTTCGTTATGTTGCGAGCGGGAGGCAGATTTGCACCACACGTTGCGCCAAAAAAAGTTTGACAAAAGTCAACCCAGCAGTGACAAACTTAGAAGACTAAACATTACAGATTAAAATATCTCTCTTCCACCTCCAAAACTATACCACATCACACAAAAATATCCCCCCTAACCTAACCCCACCTGCTACATTACACCCGTACCTCGTCACCGACGCCTCTTCACTCCCACCTCTCAATGCTGGTCCACTCGCCTGCTACACCCCAAAAATGTACACAGCTGCATCCTGACAACGTCACCACATCTCCCCTCAACATCTAAAATATCTCTCTTCCACCTCCAAAACCATACCACATCATACAAAAATATCCCCCCCTAACCTAACCCCACCTGCTACATTACACCCGTACCTCGTCACCAATGTCTCTTCACTCCCACCTCTCAATGCTGGTCCACTCGCCTGCTACACCCCCAAAAATGTACACAGATGCATCCTGACAACGTCACCACATCTCCCCTCAACATCTAAAATATCTCTCTTCCACCCCCAAAACCATACCACATCACACAAAAATATCATCCCTGCCCCTGCATCACTCCTGCAGAATTAATATATGTCTATAAATAACGTCTTCTCGTTATCTAAACATATCTCTATATAAAAAATTCATGGGTCTCCTCCTCGCCTCCTCCTCAATTCCTTATATAAAAAAAGCACCCCGCCATCTTGCGCCATATACCACCTTCTTGTTATCTCAAGTCCGCCCTCTTGCCCTTGTACATTTTCCCTATATAAAAAGTCATCCCGCCATCTTGCGCCTGCAGCGCGCCGCCATTTTTCTCCTTATATAAAAAGTCACCCCGCCATCTTACCCCTGTATCACGCCTGCAGAATTAATATATGTCTATAAATAACGTCTTCTTGTTATCTAAAAATCTCAAAGTCTAACTATTATCCTCTTCCTATTATCGTCTTCTTGTTATCTCAATAAACACATATTACTATATTAAAAAGTTATCCACTTCTCCTGCTGCTCCACCTCCACACTGCGTATTTCCTTATATAAAAAGTCATCCCGCCTGGTGCTACCTGCACACTGAGTATTTTCTTATATAAAAAGTCATCCCGCCTGATGCTCCACCTACGCAATGAGTATTTTCTTATATAAAAAGTCATCCCGCCATCTTGCCCCTGCACATTTTCCTTATATAAAAAGTCACCCCACCTGATGCTCCACCTGCACACTGAGTATTTTCTTATATAAAAAGTCATCACCCTCCGCCTGATGCTCCACCTGCACACTGAGTATTTCCTTATATAAAAAGTCACCCCGCCATCTTGCCCCTGCACATTTTTCCTATATAAAAAGTCATCCCGCCTGCTGCTCCACCTGCTCAATGAGTATTTTCTTATATAAAAAGTCATCCCACCTGCTGCTCCTCCTCAATTCCTTATATAAAAGTCATGTACCAACCCCTGCTGCTCCATCTGTACAATGAGTATTTCCTTATATAAAAAGTCATCACCCTCCGCCTGATGCTCCACCTGCACAATGAGTATTTCCTTATATAAAAAGTCACCCCGCCTGCTGCTCCACCTGCGTAATGAGTATTTCCTTATATAAAAAGTCACCCCGCCTGATGCTCCACCTGCGCAATGAGTATTTCCTTATATAAAAAGTCATCCCGCCTGCTGCTCCACCTGCGTAATGAGTATTTCCTTATATAAAAAGTCATCCCGCCCTCTTGTTATCTCCCCCTTGTTATCTCAAATCCGCCATCTTGTTATCTCCCCCTTGTTAGCTCAAGTCCGCCATCTTGTTATCTCCCCCTTGTTAGCTCAAGTCCGCCATCTTGACCCAAATAACCTCTTCTTGTTAGCTCAAAGCCGCCATCTTGACCCAAATAACCTCCCCTTGTTAGCTCAAATCCGCCATCTTGACCCAAATAACCTCCCCTTGTTATCTCAAGTCCGCCATCTTGACCCAAATAACCTCCCCTTGTTAGCTCAAGTCCGCCATCTTGCGCCGCCTGAATGCGCTTATATAAAAGTCATGCGCCTCCTGGCGTTTTTGCTATATAAAAGTCACGCGCCTCCTGGCGCGCCTCCTGCGCGCCTCCTGAATACTACCTAAGTCCAACATGGTATACTACTCCTGAAGACTGCGTAACATTTCCACAAGCACATTTATTTATACCTTTGAATCTACATGGGAAAATCACGAAGAAAATATCATGCAACTCATACACACTATTAAACACTTGCATTTTCCATTCGATTATTCATTTAAAGATCCACATAAATTAGTATATATACTTGTATTCATGCCTTTAGACATAAATTCAGTTATCTGAAACTAGTGGTCTGCGCTACATAATAATAATTATTTTTACACATTATAATATCACCGAATGCTAATAAATCTACAGAGTTATAATGCATGGAGGCATTTCTGAAGTCATCCATTTATGACCACTAGCTATGCGAAACGCTACAATATACATATGTGAAAATGAACCTCTGTCTGTGAGGCTACTTACACCCTCATTGATTCTTGAAATCAACAATACATTTCCAAGGAATACCCATGTAGTGAAACATGTTGAGAATCCAGCATTACACGCTAAGCTTCCAGAAGTCACTTTAGCCCCAGACGGAATTCTTAGGTTTTGACCTGGTTGACTGCATGCACGAGGACCTCATTATGGACCCAATAATAGGCAGGGGGAGCTGAGAAGTGGTTCTGTGCAGGACGTGACAATTCCTTGGTAGAGCCCAGAACCAGAGCACAGTATTTTAGCTCTGCAAAGTTGGAGAGCCCCTTGAATGGTGGGGGATGCCCAGTATGCCACGCGCTTCTTACTCTTAGTTCGGGACCAGATGTGACGATCCTTTAAGTGCAAACCAAGCTGGAGAAACTGGAGCTCATGACTTCAACTCAACACGTTTCGGAATGACAGAAAAACCGCGTGACAAGCCACGATCTACTGTGTAGACCAAGGAGTCTTTAACTTGGTATTGGCTGCAAAATTGCGAGAAGCTCAGCAGCCCCAGTTAAACAACAACAACAACAACTTCAGAGTGATAGACATCACGCGCGTCAAATATTAATATACACTTTGAGGAATAATACACCAAAATTTAAAATACGACTTATCCATACAAACACAGAACACATAATACTTACGTTGCTACACCAACAAAGAAACATCATCACAACCACACATAGTTACAGACCCATCGATGCCTTTGCGTCCGTCTGATAGCTTTCAAATATAAATTCCTATCTAGCACGCAAAAAGAATCGTAACAGTTATCGCATCAGATTATAATGATTGAGCTGACCGTGCCGTTTGATTCCATATTGGACGAGCAGCGCTTGTTCAAAGTGGCTAAGTATAATGATCTGGTCACGGACTTGAGACAAGATGGGTTCACTGCAAGGGTCATGGCTGCTGAGGTAGGTGCAAGAGGTCTCGTAGCTGCTTCAACGTATAATCTACTGAAACTGTTGAGTTTGAAAGGATAGTCAAGGGCACTGAAGAGGCTCTGCGAAACTGCGGAAAGGGCATCGTGCTGGCTGTGGAACAACCACAACGAGCTATGGAACTCGGGACAGTAATTTGGTTTCAACTTGGTGTTACTTTTACAATAGCCTCCAGCTGGCAGAAAACAGGAGTTGTTACATAATTGGTTTTGCTCTCTTTTCCTCTTTGGCGGTGTTGGTATGTTCTAGTCATTGTTTACACTTCTTCCTGTAATAATTCGTCATGTCTGTTTACCTGACCATCCCTGCGGAGAGAGTAAAAAGGTGATGCAATATTGACCGACAGTCATGTTGGTAAAATTCTTATGTACCAAACATTGGGCGCGCCGGATTAACACGCCGTAGTATTATGGCGCTGATATGATTATTGTGATTCCCTAATTTCTCTCGTGGAGAGAACACAACCCAGCTGGTCACACGATGAATGTTTGTTTCCAAAGGGACAGGGCAGGATATTATCCAGGTGGTGACATATTGTAGGTACTACCGCGGTTGGTGGGTACCCTACTTCGGCGGTCGACATATAAGAAAAAGAAAGGACAGATTTTTCCCCCTCATTCTAGGCGCATGGAATGTGCGCACTTTACTTGACAAAGACTTTAACGCAAACAGACCTGAGAGACGAACTGCCCTGATTGGGAGAGAACTGGCCAGGTACAACATTGACATAGCAGCACTGAGTGAAACTCGACTTGCAGGCGAGGGCCAACTTTGCGAAAAGGGTGCAGGTTATACATTCTTTTGGAGCGGAAGAGGAACTGAAGAAAGACGAGAAGCAGGGGTTGGATTTGCAATCAAAACAGCAATTGTGAGCAAGTTAGCGGGGCCACCAAATGGAATAAATGACCGACTCATGACGGTCAAGATCCCTCTGTTCTATGGAAGAAAACATGCTACCATCATTAGCGCGTATGCACCAACTATGACAAACCAGGATGATGTCAAGGATAAGTTTTACGAAGAACTACATGCAGTCATTGCATCAGTTCCTAAAGCAGATAAGCTCATCATTCTTGGTGACTTTAATGCAAGAGTAGGCTCAGATAACATCTCCTGGAATGGCACTATTGGTAGGTACGGCGTGGGTCGCTGTAACAGTAATGGACTTCGTCTCCTCCAGACTTGCGCAGAACATGACCTCCTTGTCACCAACACCATTTTTCGACTTCCTACCCGTAACAGGACCTCCTGGATGCACCCTCGCTCAAAGCATTGGCACCTAATTCACTATGTAATTGTTAGGAAGAAGGACAGGCAAGATGTCCGGGTGACCAAGTCCATGTGTGGTGCCGAATGCTGGACTGATCATCGCCTCATTGTATCTAAACTTAAAATTCGTATCCAACCAGCCAGGCGCCCTCAGGGGAAGAAAACTCAAAAGAGGCTGGATGTCACCAAACTAAAGAAGACAAAAATCAAACAGTCATTTACTGACACCTTAGAAGACCGTCTCAAATCTATCTCGCTAGACGGCCAAAGTGTGGAAACAAATTGGGCAGCCCTAAGTGAGCAGATCTACAACACTGCTACAGAGGTCCTGGGTCCTTCCATCAAGAAACAAAATGACTGGTTTGATGAGAACTCAGATGATATAAAGCAGATGTTGGCTGAGAAACACCATCTCCATAAAGCATATTTAAATGATCCAAAATCTACATCCAAGAAAGACGCTTTCAACAACATGCGTAGAATCGTCCAACATAAACTACGCCAGATGCGGGATTCATGGCTGAGTAATAAAGCAGATGAGATCCAAGGCTTTGCTGACAGCCATGACTTGAAAAACTTTTACCTTGCACTCAAAGCGGTCTATGGTCCAACATCATCAGGATCATTTCCCCTCCTTAATGCAGATGGAAAAACACTAATTACAGACAAGGAAAAAATTCTCCAACGCTGGGCTGAACATTTTAATAATATCTTGAACCAGCCATCATCTATTAACGACGAAGCCATCATCCGCCTGCCCCCAAATTCCTATAAATGAAGCATTAGATGATGTACCAACTCTGGAGGAAACTAAAAAAGCGATTCGTCAACTGTCTAGTGGAAAGGCCCCTGGCTCCGATTCAATTCCTGTTGAGGTTTATAAAGATGGTGGTGCAGTTCTGATAGAGAAACTTCATATGATCTTCCAGCAAATTTGGCAGAGTGAAACCATCCCACACGATCTCAAAGATGCCTCAATTATACATCTATATAAACGTAAAGGTAATCGCCAAGACTGCAACAATCATCGAGGCATCTCTCTTTTATCAATCGCTGGGAAGATATTCGCCAGAATCCTTTTCAATCGCCTTACGGCGCATCTTGACAAAGGTCTTTTACCTGAAAGTCAGTGTGGATTCCGGAAAGAACGTGGAACCACAGATATGGTGTTCGCTGCAAGACAGCTACAAGAAAAATGCCAAGAACAGCACTGTGACCTGTACACAGCTTTCATCGACTTGACAAAGGCGTTCGACACGGTCAGTAGAGAGGGTCTATGGAAGATCATGGCAAAATACGGCTGCCCAAAGAAATTTATCACAATAGTGCAGCAACTGCATGATGGAATGCAGGCTAGAGTTCAGGAAAACGGTGAGCTATCAGAGCCTTTCCCCGTCTCAAATGGAGTTAAACAAGGGTGCGTACTTGCACCGACTCTGTTCAGTATCATGTTTTCTGCTATGCTGACTGATGCTTTTAGAGACGGGGACACAGGAATCGACATTAGTTATCGCATTGATGGAAAATTGTTTAACCTTAGGAGGCTTCAAGCAAAAACCAAGGTCAAATCACACACCATCAGAGATCTTCTGTTTGCTGATGATTGTGCCCTCAATGCTGGCTCAGAGGCTGATCTGCAGCATAGTGTGGATAGATTCTCCGAAGCCAACACGAAGAAAACAGAAATCATGTACCAACCAGCTCCTGGCACAGTTTATACTGAGCCAGTCATCAAGGTTAATGGTGAGAAACTGAATGTTGTGAACAGATTCACATACCTTGGTAGCACACTATCCCAGAACATTGTCATTGATGATGAGGTGAACACCAGGATCTCCAAAGCCAGCAGCACATTTGGCAGACTATACACCAACGTTTGGCATCGAAGTGGCATTAGTCTACAGACAAAGCTGAAGGTGTACAGAGCTGCGGTGCTTCCAGTGCTGCTATATGCATGTGAAACATGGAATGTATACAGGCGCCACGTAAAGAAGCTAAACCACTTCCATACAGTCTATCTCAGGAAGATAATGAACATCAAATGGCAAGACAAGATCCCGGATACCGCCGTTCTTGACAGAGCTGGTATCCCTAGTATTGATACTATTCTGATGCAGTCACAAATTCGCTGGGCAGGTCATGTAGTCCGCATGCCAGACCATCGACTGCCAAAGATACTCTTTTATGGTGAGATGCAGAAGGGTAAACGCTCCCATGGTGGCCAAAAGAAGCGCTTCAAAGACACGTTAAAGACGTCATTGAAAACCTTTGACATAAACCCAGACACATGGGAAGCTGCTGCGCAAGACCGAACTGCTTAGCGCACATCTCTTCGTAAAGGTGCAGCAGCATGCGAATCATCCAGAAGAGCAGCAGCAGAACAGCGGAGACAAGCTAGAAAGGACCGTGAAATAAAACCTTCACATGAAGCAAACATTCCCTGCCCACACTGTCCAAGATCTTTCCAGGCCCGCATCGGGCTCTTCAGTCACCTTCGTACCTATAGACTAACCTAACATGTTCTTAAATAATTGGATGAACAGAGTGGTCTTCATCACCCGTGATGGACGAACAACAACGCGCCTGAAGAAGACAGAATGTTGTAATAGCTTCCGGACAGAATTATTAAGAAGACATTATTTGTGATAAAGTAGGAGTTTTAGTTGCAATCATTGCCGCGAATCGACGGATAAAACAATTCCGTATTTGGAAAGTGACCTTTTAAATAACACACAGAATTATCCTGTGAGGAAAATTTTTGAATAAACGTCATCAAACCACGCATGACTGAAACTACTGGTCGGCATTCTAGATGTAAACATTACAACATTTTTGATTGGAGCCTGGTCTAATAGTAAACAACAGCGTGCGTGGGACGAAAGTTGTAATGTAACCTGACACTTTCGCTGGGGTAAAGCACTGTGGAATTCATCACGCCAAGAGACCAACCACACAGCCAGTGTAAAGAATAAGATTACAATTCCATTTATCGGACCGGACCTTGTTTGAGCATCTTGAGGACTTATATCTCATTAAAACTCTACCTTTATGGTAAAAAACTGAAAACCGGAATCCAAGAATCTGAACACGAAGTCAGATTGGGAGCTTATTGTAAAGTAACACCCCAGAACACATGGAAGAGCATCTTAAACAAGTTGCCTTAACTATTTCTCTAAGCCAGATGTCTGTGATCCTAATGACAAGTTTGGGGTAAGTTGTACATTTATAATTCTATATTTTGCATTAATAACACGTAAAATAATGTGTATATATTGACATGTGAATATTAATATTTGAAAGTTGCTTGTAGATGTCTAAATCATACGAGGCTGGCAACCTCAGCTTATAGAATGATGATGTCATGAGCTACCACTGCAAGGGCTGGTGACTGTTTTATACGAGTTTCTTATAGCACAGGTAGTCCCACGTTCCATAAGGAGCAGGGAGTAAATAATGAGAAAAACGATGTATATATTTATTATTATATTGTTAACCTTTTCAACCAATGTAGCAGTCAATGTAAACAAATTCAATTTGAATGTAATGGAAGTTTTCCAATCACTAGGATTAAGATTAATTATAATTATCAAGAGGGTAAAGTTCTGAGGTAGATGGTGCCACGGATTGCCTCCCCTGCTTTGCAATAGTGGTCCAACAGTGGCCAAAACTCAAGAGTTTCTAAACTGGGTCGTCAAAGGTTTTTACCTTCGCACAAGATTACTCTTGGCAGAGATGTAGATAGAAGTGTAATGACGCTTCTAACCGAAGGGAGCATTCACAAGATAATTCAGAAGTCAAGAACTATGCGGCATAGCGCTGAGCAATGGTTAACTTATATCTGTGCGTCGCCTTTTGTGAAGGATTTAAGCAATGGTTGTTAGCTCGTTCAAGTCCCAAGCTGAGTTAATTCAGCGATTTCCTCTTATAATGGTATAGCTCTGTTTAGAGGTAAATGGGTCGAGATATATATATATATATATATATATATATATATATATATATATATATATATTATATATATATATATATATATATATATATATATATATATATATATAATATTCTGGCTCATACGTTTGCTTTCATACATATAAAAACTGAAGAGACTATGATTGTTTAGTTTTAAAACAACATCTAACAATTTTAATAATGAATTAGTCTTTAACATTTAAAATAAATTTGGAAAGATTGGTGAAATTTTGCTGTAAATACAAGTTTTCGTCACTGAGACGTAGGTGAGGATTTATCAAAGTCCGTTTTGTTGGTGCCTTTTTATAAGCACTTAACTTTTATAAGGGAGTACTGCAGCTGTGGTTTTCGTCACTTCTTGGTGATGAGTGTTTTTCTCTCACACGAGTAGCGTAGTAACTTCAGTATTTCGGACCGTCTGATAACTTGTAACCACGTACTTTTAGAAAAAAATAGGAAGACAAATGCCTCTGCTAAGTACACTGAGTTGGAAGCTTAATAGGCGCATCCTCTCGCTGTCCAACCACCAATGTTAAACTCCCAGAAGAATTAAATTCTTGAGTATACACAGTGCAACTCAGGAAAGATGAATAAAATTTACCAATATTCCTCTGTGTATTAACTGGGAAAATGTGTTTGGTCAGAGCGAATAATGATTTGTGCCTGAACTAACATTAACAAGTTACACATATCTCGCAAAATGATATGCTACATCTGAGGCACCTGTGATGTAATCATCACTCATCACTGCTCCAGTCGGAGTAAGGGATCATCTCTGGAGTCGCGTTTTCCACACGACTAACCAGAAACAATCACCAGCGCTTGCTGTAGTGGTTTATGAATATACTATTTTCGTATGTTGAGGTTGCCATATATATATATATATATATATATATATATATATATATATATATATATATATATATATATATATATATATATATATATATATATATATATATATATATATATATATAACCTCTTAGCTAGATACACATGTCAAATTCACATTTGTAAAATAAATGTTCACAACTTACTTCAAGATTTTGGGTTATACACAATCTCCTCGCCCAGGTTTCGGATGGACACGAGCAATTTCGGTGCATATGCTCTCGAATCTGTCGGTCTGGGACAGTATAGTGATTTCTTCTTATGCCGGGTGTTCTGTGATACACTTGGCCTGGGAAACTAGTAATTTCTCTTCTACGGGTGTTCTGCAATACACTTGGTCTCGGAAACTGTAATAATTCCTCTTTGACGGGTGATCCAATTCCGTTAGGAGTCCATACTCTGTATTTAAAGTCCTGGTCCCCTTACGTTTACTATCTTGAATTTATAAAGGCTGGCTTACTTTTTAAGGTTTTAAGTTTCCCAAAACCTTCGATCTGTCACTTATAAATATGGAAATCTATCTCCGATCCTTCTCTTTCTGGCTTTTTGGGAGTTGTTCGTTTGAAGTTGCGAAGCTGACTGTTCTATGTCTCTGAGTTCACTAGATTTTATTTTCAATTTCCAGATTGTACTTCTCGGCAAACTTGCCAATGAGATTCATTGTATATTCCGGCTCTCGCTTCAATCCAATCGTAAGCTCTTTTTCGCACTACGGGGGTTGGGGCGTGTAAATTCAAAATATACCCCACGAGTTTAAAATATTACATATAATATTCCACGCGTGACCTCTTTATAATAAGACGTAATATTTCCGGTGACATCTTGTGCACTCTCACAAACAAATGTGTGATCATGTTTATCTGGCGTAATGTCTTCCGACAAGATGTCTATCCAGATAGATTATCTTCGCTAATCACACACAGGGATGGGCCCGTGAAACTATTATCTCATTATCGCCTGTGTATTCGTGCCTTCTTCAGACAGTCAAACAATAGGGTCGCCGGCCGCTCAGACAAACAAAATGGTTGTCCAAAAAGGATCGTCTATTATCAAAGATTGGCTAGGCGACTCAAAGCGACAAACGTATTACCGCTGACCAGTGATAGTGACCGGGAATTGTTACGATAATGCCCAGTTCACCTGGAGGAACGTAAATGAGTCTGAGGAGTGGAAAAGCAAAAATGTAAGAGATAAAGATAGTCCCATAGCAGATACTTCCGTAGGGGAGTGGAGTGTTAGAGACTTCCCCTACTCGATTCAGCTTAGAGCAAAATAATGAATGGAATGGAACAAAATTGCCATATTATAAGCGATCGGAGAGAAAATTGAAGAAGAAGAAATGATATTGCCGGATGGCTGAAGGTGTGAGAGATCACACAAAAGAGCATATTCAGACGTTCTGTGACAGATGAGATGATGGAATGAAAAGAACGTGGCACATGAGTGTGTGTCATGAAATCTCAATACTCAAGAGGGTATTTGTTATCTTCTTTTGTGACACTAGTCGGTTGTACCAACTGAGGGTACTATCTTTGGAACAAGTGAGGGTATAAGTGGACTGAAGTCGACGCTAGACACCATGAACAAACGGGTCTTAGAGACGCTGGACAAGCTTTGTGATTACTTCCTGATACTTCTTGGGACGTGTCACATCCTTCAGACTTGACCAGTGATTAGAGTGAATCAGTCATATATATGCAAAGAACAAAACATCAGTGGGAGCAGAAACCATCAAACTATTGGCAGCTAAGTACAAACTCAACAGCTGCCAAGTGAACTGTCCATTTATCGAAAACCATAACATTACCCTGTGATGATTACATGTTTAAAAGAATTATTCATATTTAAACTGTTAATCATAATTGATTATTAAATTTGTTATTTGCGTATACACAAATTTAACGTTGATTTAATCTGCTTTACAGTGGTGTACCCACATCTGAAAGAGCTAAAGGGGGCGTGGGTTGCATTGTGGCCAAAAACCAAGAAGATAGCATCAAGGGATGGAACTGTGTCTCGGAGCGCATTATGGTTATAAAAATAAAAGAAGGAGAAACCATAATCAACCTGGTCATAGTGTATGGGCCAACTGAGGATGAGAGAGCAGAGGTCAAGGAGGAATTCTTCGAGCTGCTTCAAAGGACAGTGGATGACTGCCTAGATGAAATTATTATGCTCGGAGATTTCAATGCCAGAGTTGGAAATGACCATGCTAGATGAGGTGACGTTATCGTAAGATATGGAGAAGATACTCTCAATGACAATGGAAAAGGACTCCTTAGGTTCTGCAGCGAACAGAATCTGATCATTACAAACACAGTTCCCCCATAAGCGCATACATGCATACATTAGATGTGATCCAACAAAGAATGAGAAGTCAGTGATCGACTATGCCATTGTTAGGAGGAGCTTATTCAAATATGTCCGGGATGCTAGAGTCTGGAGCGGGTCGAGATTGGAAGTGATCACTACCTGCTTACAATCATAAAAACAACTGAAAGAGTTGCTCAGCCTAGGAACTGTCCAACATCACGCAAGAAACCAAGTAAACGAACGGGAGAAATAAGCATTCAGACTTATAAGCTGAGAGAGCCAGAAATTAAGACCAGATATCAGGGGTTTATTGCTGCAGCGGTGAGCAACACGGAAGAACAGCCTGACGACTTGGAAACCCTCTGGCTTAAATTCAAGGACATCATAAAGACAGCTGCTGCAGAAACATGTGCTGAAGTCCGAATTGGGAACAAGAGAAAGAGGACACCTTGGTGGACAGAGGAAGCCAAAGAGAAAATAAGAGAGAAGAAAATGGCATGGAAACAATACTTAGGAGCTAAAAACACAACAGGACAAATGGAGAAATATAGAGAATATGTGACACTCTGAACAGAAGCAAAGAACAAGGTGCTAGCAGCAAAACAGAAGTCCTGGTAAGAATTTGGAGAAAAGCTAGAAAAAGATGAACAAAAAAAAACCAGAAATTGTTCTATAAGACCTTAAAAATTATGAGGAAGGAAAAAAAATGGCCTCTCAAATTTATAAAGGACAAGCAAGGCAAATTGCTTACTGCCCCGAAGGAAGTAATGGAAAGATGGAAAGAATATTTCTCAGAGCTCCTGGATGGTGAGCAAGGTCAAACATCAGAAATGATAACCACCAGCACAGAAGAAAAAAACAAATGATGGTGAAGATGACATAAAGATGGAAGAACTGAAGGCAGCACTGAAGAAAATCAAGATGGACAAAGCAGCAGGACATGATGGTATAACACCAGAAAAGGTTAAGTACATGGGAGCATCAGGCGACCTATTACGCTTAGAGGTCCTACAGGCAGCGTAATGCAACAAGACCAAACCAAAGGATTGTAAATTTGCCATAATAACACCAATTTTCAAAAAACGTGACAATCGACAATGTGGAAACAATAGAGGCATATTCCTTTTCAGTGTCCCTGGTAGAATCCCAGAGCAGAGGCTCCGACGCCTGGCTGAGCCACAATTGGATGAGGTCCAGTGCGGATTCCGAGCAAACCGAAGTACTCAAGACCTAATCTTCATACTCAGACAGCTAAGTGAAAAGGCCCTTGAGTATAAGAGTGAGATCCATCTTTGTTTCATAGATCTGTAAAAAGGCGTTTGACAGGGTCCCCTGGAGCAAACTTTGGGACTGTTTGGCAAGGAAGAACATTCCAGCACCTCTGATTCATGCTATACAGAGCTTCTACAAGTCTTGCAGAAATTATGTGAGGACAGCAAACCGTAAGTCAGAAGGGTTCAGGACCACCACTGGTGTAAGACAAGGTGATATCCTGTCATCTTTTCTTTTCATACTCCTCATGGACGATGTCAACTTGGCATGTAAGGGGAGAACAAGAAAGTATTCAGTGGGGTACTGGAAGATGAGACAGGTCTGTATTTCAGAGCTGGCATTTGCTGATGATGTTGCCCTGATTGCTAATTCAGAGGCACATCTCCAGTACAACCTGCAAGTCTGGAAGGAAGAGCTGGAGAAGAGAGAGATGGTCATAAGCAGCTCTAAAACAAAATCCATATTGATATCACGAGAAGAAAGAAAACATCAGATTAAGCTGGGAGAACAGGTCTTGGAGCAGGTCGACTACTTTAAATACCTCAGAGCTATTATAGACCGAAAGGGAGGCATCAAAGAAGAGTTGGCCACTCGAAAAGCAGCAGCAGTGAGAATTTTTCAGGCCATAAATCGAGGATTCCTCAGCAAGAGAGAGGTTTGTAAGAAAACGAAGATGGCTGTATACCGCTCCACCTATGTCCCAGTCTTGCCATATGGATGCGAGTCATGGGCAATGACTACAACCCACAAAAGCCAGATCCAAACCTCAGAAGTGAGATATCTGAGGAAGGTGGTTGAAGAAACAAGAAGAGACATGGTCCGCAACCAGACGATACGTCAAGCCCTAAAATCCCACCCTCTGCAGACCCAAATAGAACAGTCCCAACTAAGATGGTTTGGCCATGTCTGCAGAATGGGAGAAGATCGGCTACCACGACAAGCATGGGAAACAAAGAGCCAGGGATCCAGACCTCCAGGACGACCCAGAGTTCGCTGGGAGGACAACATTAGACAATCTTTGAAGGATCGAGGACTAGAATGGAACCAGGCCAGGAGGAAGACAGCCGATAGGATAGTCTGGCGCTCTCTCTTCCAAACCTCTACACTTCACTGTAGAAGGGAAACGACTAAGTAAGTTAATCATTTTGAATGTACATCACCCGTATGTCTCAGTCAATTTCTTAAATACACTTAAACAGAGCTATAAAATAATAATAATTATTTCACTGAGTAATTCAGTTGGGGGCTTGAACGAGCTAATTATAAGACAATCCTTCACAAAAGTTGACAGCAGATACTAAAGTTAACGTTGCTGGGACTCATTCAGCATTGTTCTTGCTTTTTGAATCTCTTGTGAAAGTCCCTCGAGGTAGAAGCATCATTATCCTCCTATCTATAACTATGCCAAGAGTAATCTTGTGCGAAGGTAAACACATTTGAAGACTCACATTAGATACTCTAGGTTTTGGCCACTTTTGGACCACTACTGCTGAGCCAAGCGGAGGCAACCCGTGACAGAAGTGAAGTTGAAAGCTGTAACCAAGGTGGAGTGGGTTGAATTCTCTACACAAGACAACAGGAGGCTGACACTTTGGAGTCATGACCTAAGGGGGCCCGCCTCCCTTAGAGTGTAATTTAGACAAAGGGGCCAAAACACTTGATCGATGGTGGAAACTTCTGATGATCAGATTGCCTCCTGTTGTATCGCTCTGTACAGTTTCCTATCATCATCTACGAATCTCCTGAATCCATCCGCTGAACCCCAGTCACAGGTTAAGAAATCTGTTACGGTGTTATTTTAAATGACGGCGTCTGCTGGGGTTTAGCAGTGCGCAACGTTTAGGGGTCAAATGTACATAGCCATGATGTTCATCTGACATATTGTTTTTGACACGGACGGATACTTACTTGTATTACTTGGAATTTATTGTTATGCTGAACCGTACATGAAGTTTGTGAATGTCTTATATCGTTTATATGAACATCAATACATGTGGACTCAGAACAGAAGGCTTGATATCTTACTTACGTTTCGGGTTTGGTTCCACAGCTGTTAATGTTTACGTTTTTCTCAGCACGATAACTCTCCCACAGGAGAAATCAACTAATGTACAATATGCAAATCAGAACGTCGAAGGGATGTTCTTACGGTCAGAGCTAACCATCAATAACAAACATTAACCACGTCAAGAGAATGACTTTAATATTCAATAAATAATATAAGATGAAGGAACCGCAACACCCGTCACAACTGGTGGCCATAAGAAGCCCTGAAAACAGTTTACACCGTATGGTCATCATGAGTTTTTACAAACGATTTGTGGCTTTGTGTTATTGATACCGAAATAGTTGTCAAATATTTTTAAACTCTTACAATGGTATAACATTTTTGAGCCATTACACATTTTTTAGCATCGAGTGGCTGAGTGATTATAGCGCTTATTTCTGGAGGCAAATTTACGGGGTTCAATAACAGATTGCGTCACGCTACATAGCCAGCTGTGAATGGGAGTCTGACTCTGCTCTTGAGTTAGAGAAGGCAAAGACAGCAAGGAAGCAAACCGGCCACTCACCTCATAAAGAGACTTAGTGTAGTAAAGGTCTTTAACATTTCACTCCCTTACGGCAGTGAAGCGAAACCGCAACCCAACTCTCTGTTTAATTTCATTGTGAAAAATAAATCACAGTAGAAACTCCTTTAACAGCGGTTGGTAGAAATTTATTTTCTAAAACTACGATTGGTCGAGGATGCGAATGTCTAAGAGGTAAAATTAACGTACAGACTCAAGTAAACAAGAGAGAACGATTTATTGAGGAACCAAACATATCGTATGCTCAGACAAGCTCAGAACGTCTCAGAGTGTAGTAAACCTAGCTCAGACTTAGGTTAAGCATATTCCTAACTCATAGCGAAGCACATCGAGCTGATAGAGGCGGTCATCTGACTTGTAGTCTTGCCAGGCGAAAGCCCTTATAGGAAAGTTTTGCCTTTGAGGGGGCTATGTTAAATATTAGTATCTTCTTCTTCTTCATACTCTCTCAGACGTCTACTTAAATATTGTCAATGAAAGCAGTGGTCAGCTTGAGTCTATTTATATCTCCATAGAGTTTTTTCAGGAATGGTACTGGTAATGGTCATATGTGCTTTCTCTGTTCTTCTTATGTTGGGCTTCGTTGAAGCAGATGTTCAGCAGTTAAGTCATTTTATCTGTGCCACAATTACACTCATCGTTAGTTCACTGCGGTATGTTGAGTGTGCCTTGGTCAGCAACTCTTGTGCTTTGACGCTATGCCTTGACCCAGCTGTTCCGGAGTTTGTAAAAAGACTTTCAGTACAACGGGAAGTAGTAAAAAGACTGTTAATAGATAGGGAAGTATTAAGAAGACGCTCATTAGATAGGAAGTAGTATAAAGACTTTTTGTAGACAGGGAAGGTTTAAGAAGACCTTTGGTAGATGTGAAATAGGTAGAATACTTTCAGTATATTGGAAATGGTTAGAAGACTGAGAAGTACTTAGCTGTGTGTTCACATTGACATATATATATTTATTGCATTACACATGGAGCGACAAACATTGCTCGTTATTCACAGCTAAAGTTAACTCAATGAACTCCAACACGTAGGCACGATCAATCGATGACTTTATATAACAAAACTTTAGCATAACAGCAACAAACCAGGCAGGCTGCCGGTTTGGCCACGAGTCATAAAAAAGCACAATATATTATGTACATAATCGGAACATCATCCAATGCAAAGAATTCCACTATTTCTCAATATACTTTCTACTATCTACTTTCCATCACCCAATTCGTCTTCTCTCTCCGCATAATCTCTATTCGCTCCAATCTCTCTCTCGAATGCCTTACCACATATTCCCCTTTCACGCCTGACCAGTCTTCACCACCACTTCGTTCACAACAACTCAGCCATGCCCGTGAACTAACATCAGTACTTACTGCTACTAATTCATTCATGCCCACAGTCAAACTTAACATTCACTCACTTCAACTCACAACTTACATAAACACATCTAGCTCCCGCCGGAGCATGAGTACTGACAATCATTCTTTAAACGTTTCATGACAAAGACCTTTGGTAGATTGGGAAGTACGTAGAACGCTTTTGGTACGGGAAATAGCAAGACTACTTTTGGTACAGAGGGAAGACTTTCGATAGAAGAGAAGTAGTAGGAAGACCTTGGATAGATAAATAATTTAGTAAGAAAAACTTCGGTAGATAGGAAGTAGGTAGAATACTTGAGGTAGATAGGAAGTAGGTAGAATACTTGAGGTAGATAGGAAGTAGGTAGAATACTTGAGGTAGATAGGAAGTAGGTAGAATACTTGAGGTAGATAGGAAGTAGGTAGAATACTTGAGGTAGATAGGAAGTAGGTAGAATACTTGAGGTAGATAGGAAGTAGGTAGAATACTTGAGGTAGATAGGAAGTAGGTAGAATACTTGAGGTAGATAGGAAGTAGGTAGAATACTTGAGGTAGATAGGAAGTAGGTAGAATACTTGAGGTAGATAGGAAGTAGGTAGAATACTTGAGGTAGATAGGAAGTAGTATAAAGACTTTCATTAGATTTGGAAGTAGGTAGAATATTTTCGGTAGATAGGAAATAGTAAGAAGACATTCAGTAGAAAGAGGAATAGTGGAAGACTTTCAGTAGATAGGGTAATAGTAGGAAGACTTTCAGTAGATAGAGTAATAGTATGATGACTTTCAGTAGACAGGGAAGTAGTAAGAAGACATTCTGTAGATAGAAGTATAGTAGAAAGACTTTCAGTAGACAGGGAAGTAGTAAGAAGACTTTACCTTCAGGAAATAGTTTCAAGATTCAGAATTTTGAAAAAAAGAAGTGGTAGTAATAAAAAAAAAAAGGGGGGGGGGAAGTGATGAAGGTGAGAAGAAAAAGAAACTGAACACTGTAAAAAAATCGAGGACGATACACAACAAAGAATACTTTGATTACTAAGTGATTAACAAGAAGACACTTCTTGCCAGAGAGAAACAGTGGAGAAGAATAAGAAAGAGGAGGAATATTTGAAGAACAGGCGGGAAAGAAGAAGTAGAATAAACCATCGACGTCGGTGGGAACAAAATAATGGGGAGGTAAAGGTAAAAGATGACAACAAGAAGTGAAACTTTATTTGATCCAGATGTCAAGGGTCAAACAATTGCTTCCGATTTCGTTGGTCATTGTTTGCTACAACAAGGAAGTTCAATTTGTATGTCAACTATTCCCATTATCTCCCAGGAGCAAACAGATAAAGAAACAAATTGCAAGACTACAAGTATAAGGCAACCTGAAACGTAAGCGTTAGAAAAAAAAAAAAAATTACAGTTAAATTTGCTTCTTCGATTACACAGATGTCCTGGAGGGGTAATATCCTTCTAGGCAGACAAAATTTCAGCACAACACAGCGTGTGTTCACAGACAATGTTCTCAGACATGTCTATCCACACCACTTATAATTCCATTCTCATCTTTCAACCACAGTAACGATGTTGCTGACTGAAGTCTGTGCCAAAATGAAAGCAGAGAGTCTGAAAAAAAGCAGTTGTAAATCATTATTTAGACATACACTGAACTGATGTTGTTTCAGTTTTCACTAGGAATGTTTTTTCGTTCAGTGAAATGTGATAGCAAATTTGCACCCGCATATTTTTGTTGGTGCTGAAATATGTTTATATGTGTGTATGTCGTTTTTGTTGTTTGTTGTAAGTGATGGGGAAATGTTAATAGCTAGATAGATTTGTTGCACGAATATTGTTATTTGTCTGTTTGTTCTGCAATATGGCTATAGATGTTTGTATCAGTACTACTTTGAAAAATCTTTCTTTTTTTTTAAATTAAAAAAAGATCAATTCAGCCTCTTACGAGTTGTAATTAGGATAAATCATCATCATCATCATCATCATCATCATCATCATCATCATCATCATCATCATCATCATCATCATCATTATTATTATCTTCATCATCACCATCATTATCATCACTACCTTTGAGCTCCACATGGAGCATACGTTTTCAACAAATTTATGCCAAGTCTTCCTGTCCTGTGTCAAGTCTTCCTGTCCTGTGCCATCAGAACAAGCTCTTTCCATGCCACCTTCAACGCCTTCATGTGTCTCCAGTTCTCTTCTCCATGTGGTTTCCATCTCCATTTACTTCTTGTACTGTGAAGATTTTAAAACAGGGACCTTCCTTGTAATGCTATCAGTTGGTTTTTCCGAATGTCCTATCCCACTCCAACGTCTCCTCCTCAACTCAATATAAAATTCAAAAACTATATAACAGAGACAATATAAACTATAATATCAATAGAACAGAGCCAATTAAAAAAAGGTAAAGGCAAAGCAAAAACTGATTTAAGGAGGGAAATGTTGGAGACTTCATCATTCTTGGTAAGCTTTTTTTTAAAATGAGATTGTGGGACCAGTTCCATTCCTCGCGGCTTTTGCCTTACCAAACTCAAGAGCCATATCAGGTTCCCATTTACAACTGGGATACTTGAGCGTGACATTACAAGGCTTCAATCCCGTAACCCAGTAACAGTACCGCAAGAGAAAAGCGTCTAACTGCTCAGCCAATAGGGCGCACAATATACAAAGTGTTTAAATATCGCTTCTTATTTCTCATTTGTTATTTCTTCACTTATATCTAATTAATTATGAAATAAATGTGAAATTAAAGACAATTAAGTGTCATTTTATTGATGATGATTTGTCCATCTTATTCGATGAGGACCATCGACATCTCTCGTGTTACAAATAAAGCTAAATCCCATTAACATAACAGCTCAGCGTGAGATCCAGTTTGCTTAAAGCGTGAATTCATAGCGGGAAGCCATTTTTAGTGTCTCTTGTTATGTCGGCTTTTGTTGGCTGCTTTAGATTCTGTTTTATTTGTTTCTGTGGACAAAAAACATACTTATTTGTGAAACGGCTGCTTTTGTTCCTCGTTGTGACATGTTTTACATAGTATATCCAATCGATAACAGTGAGGATATAAAAACGTAAAAAGAGGAAGTGATTTTTCAATCATCATGAAGACAAACTGAATTATCAACAGACAGTCTGGACCTACTACCTGATAAATTATCATTAAATGTCATTTCATTTGTTGCTTCAATTCGCTTTTCGCACGCAAGAAGGAAAAAGAAAAGAATGAACAGAGAAAAATAAAGAGAGAGAGAGAGAGAGAGAGAGAGAGAGAGTGTGTGAGTGAGTGAGTGAGTGAGTGAGTGAGTGAGAGATAGAGTGAGAGAGAGAGAGAGAGTGTGTGAGTGAGTGAGTGAGTGAGTGAGTGAGTGAGTGAGTGAGTGAGTGAGTGAGTGAGTGAGTGAGTGAGAGATAGAGTGAGAGAGAGAGAGAGAGAAAATGAACGAACGAACGAGCCAACGAACTTTATTTTCAAAGGGTTTAGAATTGGGGACGCAGGCCCGTCTAACATTCTGCCCTTCCTTTCTTTCGTCTTCCATACTGAATCCATTTATTCTCACATGTATCTTAAATATTACTTAAATAATAAAATAACACCAAAAAAAAAAACCATAAAATAAAATCCCATCATTGTAACAGTACAATAACAGTTACACACATTAACAGTACCTTATCATAATTAAATCTAAACTGGGCAAAATTATCTTTGAAATCTACATGTGATGTTATATAATTATGTAATGAGAGAGAGAAAGAGAGAGAGAGAGAGAGAGAGAGAGAGAGAGAGAGAGAGAGAGAGAGAGAGAGAGAGACATACAGACAGACAGACAGACAGACAGACAGACAGACAGACAGACAGAATGAAACAATTTTCAGATATGTAAAGAAAACTTTGCCCAAAAGTATGTACTCGCAACCCCCCATCTTGGTTGCTTGGAAACCTCCATTGATTAACCGTTGCGTGCAATTGAATCATCCACTACAAACTTGATTATTTCCCTGGACTAGATGTCATGTCATTTTCACTAATTTCCCTCTTCCGTTTCTCCTCTTGTAAGTTCCAAATGGGCCTGTGTTATTATCATATCTGATTTAATGTGTCCATCCCATTATCTATCTATCTATCTATCTATCTATCTATCTATCTATCTATCTATCTATCTATCTATCTATCTATCTATCTATCTATCTATCTATCTATCTATCTATCTATCTATCTATCTTTCTATCTATCTATCTATCTATCTATCTATCTATCTATCTATCTATCTATCTATCTATCTATCTATCTATCTATCTATCTATCTATCTATCTATCTATCTATCTATCTATCTATCTATCTATCTATCTATCTATCTATCTATAATTATCTTCAAATATTACCCCTCAGTAAGCGCTTCACAGAATGCTCCAAAGTATATTTGGCCGCTTTTAAAATATACTGATAGACGTAGTCAGCGCTTAAACAAATTACAGGTACCCAAGCCCAGGCTAGTACTATTTAAGACTAATTTGGCTTACTCAGCTGCTCATCTTTGGAACAATCTTTCCAATGACCTGAAAAACACGCACAGTCCCTACTCATTTAATCCTGCCCTGTTCAATTACTTTATGAGTGCTGATTATATGCCACCCTAACTGATTGTGTTGTACTTTTATCTAATATACTGTAAGGAGGCTCTGATGATCTAGTTTTTCATTACAATATACTTATTCTTAATTTTGTGATCAGGTACTGTTAATGTATGCTGTTATACTACCTTGTAATGTTGTATCGCCCTTAAATTAATACCGTACTTAAAGTACGCTGGAGAATGTTTGAGTAACAGTAACAAAAGATGAGCAAGAGGAAGGAAGAATGCAAGAGGGGACTGTGCCCGATTTTCAATCCTTGGCAAATTAATTGCTTTCGTATATGTCTATCTATTTAGTCTGATTCTGGTCTTGAGTTTGGGACGGCAAAGACAGCGAGGAAAGTAACTGTTTACCCAACCTCATCTTGATGAACCTAATATCAATGCACTCATTGCAGCAGTATCTGCTATGAGACTCAAAGCTGCTTACCTCTTGTAAATTCTTTCGCGTGCACTGGAAAAAACACCGAGTCCCTAGTCATTCAGTAGCAGACCGTTTGAATTTTTCACGAGTTCTTATAACACACCTTTGAATATGTCTCAAATCACCAATTTACTGTATGAAGAATTCGATTTTTATCAGTCTTGTTGTTTGTTTGTTTGTTTTTTTTCATTTTCATTAATTTCTTTTTTTATATTATTTTTTAAAAAATTTTTTCTTTCTTTAATTTAGTTTAAAAACATACTTTAATTATAAGGATTATTGCAAATGTATGATGTTATATTACTTTTATAATGATAAATGCCTGAAATAATGCTTAAAGTAAATGTGAGGATGAAAGGATACAGTATACATCATGAGAGAGAGAGAGCAAGGGCAGAATGTCAGATGGGCCTACGTGCCCAATTCTTAACACTTTGAAAATAAAGTTCTATCTATCTATCTATCTATCTATCTATCTATCTATCTATCTATCTATCTATCTATCTATCTATCTATCTATCTATCTATCTATCTATCTATCTATCTATCTATCTATCTATCTATCTATCTATCTATCTATCTATCTATCTATCTATCTATCTATCTATCTATCTATCTATCTATCTATCTATCTATCTATCTATCTGTCTATCTGTCTGTCTGTCTGTCTGTCTGTCTGTTTGTCTGTCTATTTATCTAGCTGTCTGTATGTTTGTAAGTCCGTCGATCATCCATTTATCCATCCATTCATCCATTTATCCATCCATCCATCCATTCATCTATCCATCTATCATCTATCTGCCAGTCTCCCTGACCATAAATCTATCTTTAATTCATTTATCTTCTTTCACAAAATAAGTCACCTATCTGTTGTTTCTAAAGATCTTTGTAGCAGATGTAAGGTTACCAGAGAGGGGAAATAACTCACGGTCATTGTTGTTGTATTTCTTCTTTAACTAGGGCGGCTGAGCTTCTCGCTCTTTTGTAATTAATGCCAAGTTGAAGACTCCTTGGTGTTATCTACACTGTAGATCTAGGCTTTTCCTGTGGCTTTTCTGCCATTCCGAAACATGTTGAGTTGAAGTCATGAGCTCCAGATTCTCCAGCTTGACTTGCATTTAAAGGATCATCACATCTGGTCCCAATCTAGGAGGAAGAAGCGCTTGGCATACTGGGCATTCCACGCCATGCAAGGGGGCTCTCCAAATATGAAGAACTAAAATACTGTGCTCTAGTTCTGGGCTTTCCCAAGGAATTGCCATGTCAAGTATAGTGATCTGGTCACAGACTTGAGACACGATGGGTTCACTGCAAGGGTCATGGCTGTTGAGGTAGGTGCAAGAGGTCTAGAGGCTGCCTCAGAGTATGATCAACTGAAATTGTTGGGTTTGAAACGATAGTCAAGAACAAGGGCTCTTAAGAGACTCAGTGAAACCTTGGAAAGGTCAGCGTGCTGGCTATGGAACATCCGCTACCTTCTATGGAATACAGGACAGTAATTTATTTTCAACATACAGGATACTTTCACAATTGCCTCCAGTTGGCAGAAAAACAGGAGTGAAGTTGAAAGCTGCAGCCAAGGTGGAGTGGGTTAAATTCTCTGCACAAGACAACAGGAGGCTGACACTTAGTAGCCATGACCCAAATGAAACCACCCCCTTAGTGTTTGAAGGAGATTAAGAGGCCGAAACACTTGATCGACGAGGGATCAGATTGCCTCCTGTTGTATCGCTGTGTTTCCTATCAGTAGATTGTAATGACGAGTACTCCTCAAATTATATTGAAAGGTAGCATTTTGAAAAAGACCACCTAAAAACTGGTAGGATGAACCGGACTTAGCACTTGGAATGTCAGGACTTTAAATGGAATAGAGAAACTAGACAATTTAATTTTAGAGGCCAACAATATGAAACTCGACATACTTGGAGAGCGGCAGAGGAGGCACGATTCACAGATACGGGATACGAAAAGAGAAAATTATACATTTATACACTCAGAGGGAGAAAAACACAAAAGAGGAGCATGATGGTGTATCAAACAAAAACAAAAAACTAACAAACTCGAACAATATTACGTAGACATGGACAAACAATGGCACAATGAATTTATTGTAAATAAGAGCAAACATATTCAACACAGCTCGTTAGAAACATATGCACCACAGCATTGAAGATAATAGAGAAATACTTTGAAGAGTTACAATACACACTTAAAACCAGTAAAATCTATAAATGCGTTGATAATAATGAGAGACATGAGTGATAAATTGAGAAGAGAAGATAAATGACGATAGTACACCAATATGAATTTGGGGAAAATATACGACAGAGGAGACAGACGTACACAGATCTATGAAAAAAACCAATTGGTTAGATGTAACACCTTTTTGGAACACCATTGAGGAAACCATATACAGTACTTGGAAAAGCCCATGGGATATAAAAAGACATCAAACTGACCTTACCATGATCTAACACAGATTTGAACACCACGTCGCAAGTGCAGCGTCATATCCCGGAGCTGACGTAAATTCAGATCACAATCCAGTGGTAATTGGAAAACAAATTTGAAGTTGAAAATAACAGGAAACAGAAGAAAGCAGAATAGGCAGCAATATCAGCATTGAGACAGCCAGATGTAAAACTAAAATATCTTAACGAGGTCAACAAGACAGATAGCTTGGAACAATACAGAAGAGAAAAATTCAGAACAAAAGGTAACCACCAAATGGGAATGTTTAAACAGCAAGCAATAAGCTAATAAAAATTAACCTAAAAAGGAGTTGAAGAAAAATCAAGTGTGGATGACGAACGATATCTTGAATAAAATGGTAGAAAGATAGCAAAAAACACTCCAGGATGTAAAACAAAAAACGTAGAAATACGTATTATGAAAAGTCAAACAGAAGAACAATGGATGGAAAATAAAATGCAAGGTCATAGATGACATAAAAACTAAGCACATGCATGGAGAGATAAAGAAAGAATCAATTAAGTGCAGGCTTGCCTAATGAGGAGGCTCTATCAACCATAACAATGGTGTAAGGAAAGAAGGTAAATGGATCCCGTTACACCCCCATCGAGGCATATTGGGAATATGGTGTTAGGCCCATATTTTCTTGATCATCGGCACTAGAGGTGATGTGGTGAGCATCACGCCGGCCGCCTTAACCTTCCCAGAGTTGCTCTTGTACCCAATTTTTGAGGCTGGGTAGACCCCGGAGCAGTTTGCGGTCTAAAGAATCCCACCTCAACTGGGGATCGAACCATGGACCACCAAGCTAGGAAGCAAGTGCACTAACCACTGCGCCACCTCGGCTCCAATGGTGTAGTCTTGTAAATAGAATAGGAAAACATGGAATAGAAATGACCAACAGTAAAACTATTAAAGGGAGAAAGACGACATCTTATAAGAAATTAAATGACACAACTGATAATCAATAAAAGTGATATAATATTATCCTAACATAGGATAGCGTACACTAGTTGATGAGAAAGAATTATCACAAAGATGGGCAGAACATGTAAGAGAACTATCTGAGGACAATAGATGCAAAATAGATGGAAGCCCAAAATTAAATACTTCAAAGACATAGGTACTGATGGAAAGAGATAAGAATACTCAATAACAACTCTTGAGAACAACATGCTACAGTTAGATCTGATAAGAATTACTCACCATATATAGACATACTAGCAGATATACCCGGCGTTGCCCGAGTCAAAATAGTAACTGAACTTCTAATATATCACCTGGTTGCGGTACTTCTGAGCCACCATTATTATCTGAGCAACCAGGACCAACACTCCAAGGCTATTTATAGGATTAACCCAGTAACAGCTATACATCCCACCTCCAGCATATCAACTCCAGTCATCTTCTCCATCGTACCTCTCATGACCACATCTACTCCAATCATGTCCATCATACCTCTCACCTCCAGCACATCTACTTCAATCATGTACTTTATTATACCTCTCATCTCCAGCAAATCCACACCAATCATGTCCTTCACGATACCTCTCACTCCTAGCACACCCACTCCAATCATGTCCTCCATTCTCCCTCTTACTTCCAGCACATCTACGTCCTCCATTGTACCTCCCACCTCCGGCATATCTACTCCATTCATGTCCATCACTATACCTCTCACTCCTAGGACATCTACCCCAATCATGTCCTCCATTATATCTCTCACTCTGAGCACACTTATTCCAATCATTTACACCACTATACCTCTCACCTCCAACATATCTACCCCAACCATGCCATCCACAAAACCTTTCACCTCTAGCACATCTACTCCAATCGTTTCCTGCACTGTACTTCTTCAGTTTGGTTAGTTTGAGGGAGACAAAGAGTATGCAGTTCCTCTCCTTCCATAGAAATAACCTTATCTACTACGGCAATTAAAACTGTATTGCAAATTTCATCATTGTAACCAATTTCCATTTCAGGGTACATTAACTGAGCCTGATGTTTAAAATCTTCTGTAAGATCATCTCTGTATTTCATCCTTAGTGCTAATGGATCACCAACTCCACAGGTTCTAAGTAGAAGGTCATCTGATGTTTCTTGCTGTGTGCGATGATGAAGACTCTAAAAGTAGACGAACCCAAAAAAGTGCGTCCCCTGAATCCTTTTTTTTTAAAATCGGAAATCCATGGACATGTTCACCCAAAACTAATGTTAAGGGAAACAATACAATTAATGTCTAACTTTCATTACGAAAAAACGTTGCGTTCCCTGCTTCTTTAGGCGACAAACGGACAGACGTTCAAAAATATACACGCACAGTTTTGCGACAACAAGACGCACAAACTTGAAAAACTATGGTAAATGGAGTATTGGTATGGGCTGAGCTGACCAACACAATTAATTAAGTTTTGTTTAGTTTATTATCATTTAAACTCTCACAACATCAGACATGTAGAAATCAATAAAATCATAGGTTACCGAATTATGAAAATGGCCCCATAAGTGTCCTACCCTCTTGTTGAGAAAAAAGATCCCGCAAGAAAGTTAATAACCCCAAAAAGGTCAAAGATTAACACTAGGGTATAGAAATAGACAGTATAGCAAAGAACACAGTTCCTAGTAAAGCTATCCCGTAAAATAACAGTAATTGCAAAGAAAAAAAATAAAGGATGGTACAGTTTCCGTAATTAGAACATATTTCCTCTCTCTCAGTCGTTCGTGGCCACATCAATCACACCTAACTACTGCTTGATTAACCACCTCTTGAACCTAAACAGAAATGAACATTTAACTTAATCCAGTGTTGTGCTTCTCCGAAGTAAGCCCCAGTTCCTCCACGAATAATTAATTTTCCTAAGGGGGAACGTCTACTTTGGTAGTGCTTACTGGATATGATAATGTCACGTCAGATAGTTCATGTTGCAAAATATAAGCCGCGATCTAGTGTTCACAGGAGACCGTACTTCCAATAGTTAAAGGAAATGTCTGGTGGGTAAACTGTTAGTAAAATAATGATGATGAAGGTATATCCTATCGGTTTTTCTCTCTGGGGGTTTAGTGCCGATTATAAAACCACGTATTCTTTCTGGATAAATCCACTTGAAAACACAATGGTCAGTAGTCAGGAAAATATGATATAGGTATATATTTGGCCACAGCAGGCTGATAAAATTGAATGTAAAAATCTGGGTATTTTGTACGTCCAGTTATACTTGTTCTTATAGTCTATATGTTTAGACTCTCTCTGGATGAAGCAAGAGGACCGAACAGTGATAAGTACTAAATCTGGAAGAAAACAAAACATGTAATCACATTATCAATATCCTATCCTATAACGTGTAAGGGTAAGATCTCTTATCCACTCTGTCATTTAATTAAATTAAAAGCACACGTGTCTTAGCCTATCTTATCACGCTTCGCTCACCTGTCACGGGTTGGGTTTAAGGTATGCGCCTTTTCCCATCCCGCCCGGTAAAACACTCAGCGCACAATCGGTATTAATTTAATTATGACTACTTTACAAATATCGTTTGTCATTACTAGCTATTTGTTTCGCCACAAGATATTACACTAGTCACTTACACAATTACACCTAACGAATTAGAAATGAATTTATATTCCGTCAATTGTCAGTCGCCTAGTGTATTTAGTAGTCAATTTAAACATCTCTTTCTGGGTAAGAGCGGGTGATTAAATCTACATTACGCTGGAAAAATTTAGCTATGCGTTATTTACTACGATAGTATTAGCACATAGAAAATCCCAGTGAATTATAATGATGTACTTAACACATTATCAACGGGCTGATCACCCGTTTGCCAGTCACTTTGATTACGGAAACAACAGCAAGCGGATTGATTTGTCGTTGCCCTAAAGACGCCATTAGGCGTGATGGGAACAACGGCAAAGAAAATCTATTCGCTGTTGCCCTTAAGACGCCACTAGGCGTAATGGCCACTGACTGCTTTGCCGGTCGTTGGCTAAGGACGGAAGAAGAAGAAGACTTAACACATTAAATCACTTAAATGCTAACATCCATTACCGCAATCAGAAATGGAACAATCTCCACGAAATGCTATCACACACTTTCACAATGGCTCTAGAATAACGAGCTAGATATTTCCAAAAAATTCCGAAGTGATTAGATACTGACTTTGGGAGGACGGAGTTTTATACAGAAATTCTGTTATTCCACTAACTGGTGCAAGAAATCGCGCCTTTGGCCGTATCAGGGAAAATCAACGCATTCGACTCCCGAAATGAAGATTTTCTGCTCACTGATGCCGACCAACAACATAGACATTAGCTAAGCGAACGGACCGTCTTTGATCTCGTCTTTCTGCTGTAGATCAGATAATTACGTCCCCTGGGATCACGGACCAACAAATGTGGTCGGTAAATATTATTATCGCCCCTTTTGCATTAGCTTAAGTCCCCTAAAATGTTGGACATCAAACAGGTACGTCGGGAACTCTCTGTCCACGTTTCCCCCTGATTAAAGACGCCGTTTATATCTATCCGCGCGCTTCTGTCTGTTCAACAATGATAATGGCCAAATCAGCTCGCGGGATAATTGAGATAGCGAATCATGGCTCTCGTTGACTGTTATTTAGCCTGTCTGAACGTAGGTAAACCTTGTTAGCGCATATCATTAGAAAAAAATAGGCGTGGCTTCAAAGGTGAGTCTACAGTCAGTGAATTTCATGGTTTCGCGTAGCAAAAATTATACTGAAGCACATTAAAAACGCACCACCTGTATAATCCAGTAACAGAGTGTGAAATGTAAATATAAGTGTTTACAAGTTTACATATTTGGAATCTTTATTCATTTTCCTATGAATCCATGCTGGTCATTAATTTGTACATTTGATTGTTATGAAATTCATTGCATTCTGTGCAGGCAAGGGAGAAAACCAAAAATGCAACCAATTAAAAAATTCATTCTCACTATCCTCAGTATCTGGTATGTCCACCGTGTGCTTGCAAACAAGCTTGGCAGCGGCTCCGCAACGAACGCACAAGTCTCTAAAGGAAATTCCTTGGAATCAAGTCCCATTCACGTGTAAGAGCAGCTTCGAGCTGTTGCAGATTAGCTGGAGAACCTTGCCTGTAGACTCTGCGTCCAAGCTCGTCCAAAAAAGTTCTATAGGGGACATGTCTGGTGATAGGGCAGGCCAATCAATCGTCACAATGTTCTGCTGCTGTAGATATTGCTGCGTAATGCATGCGGTGTGCACACGTGCGTTATCCTGCTGGAGAAGCTGCAAGTCTGGATAATTTGTGAACGCAGGAGCAACCAATGCATCCAGAACCTCATCTCGATATGTCACAGCATTAACATTTCCACGGAAGACGTGAAGAGGCAAGCGATGGTGAAAACTGAATCCTCCCCAAATGTGAATACTGCCACCTCCAAATCGGTTGTGCTGACGAACATAGCAATCTGCAAAGCGCTGTCCACACGTTCGCCAAATCCGCATACGTCCATCAGCAAAGGATATGTTGAATCTGCTCTCGTCTGTGAATAGGACAGCATTCCACTGCAGTCTAGTCCATCTACATGTTCCTCTGCCCATTGCAGGCGCTGCTGACGATGTCTGTGAGTCACGTTTGGCGCAACATAAGGTCGTCTTGCAGTAAGGCCTGTATCTCTGAGTCGTCGTATGAATGTCATTCGAGAGACTTGCCCACGTCTACCCACTATTGCTCTTGCTGTTTGACTTGCCGGGAGAGAACGATTCCATAGGTGACTCAGCACAATATGACGATCTTGCGCAGGGGTAGTAACTCGTTTTTGGCCACTCCGAAGTCTATCCCGGGCACTGCCAGTGGTTTCGTAATGTTCACTGAGACGTACAATAGTGCTGTGGTGGCAATTCATCCTTCTGGCAATGGCCCGCGAGCTCATTCCGGTCTCCAACATACCAATGGCTCGTTGGCGGTCGTTTTCAGATAGTCGTGGCATTTCAAGCACATGTACTGGGTGTTTTGTCTTAACGGCCTTTTTATACCGTGTATACTGCCACAACGCGTACACATTTTCAGGGTCATAGCTGTTGGGAATCGTGTTGCACGTGTAACTTTCATTGTTTTCATGTAATCTGTACACAAACCCGTGGGTTGAATCATGCACTTTCCATTCCAGCAGCCGTTCGCTCTCTATTTCATGACAAACAGGGGAAAATCCATTCCCACACTTTTTTTCAGCTTCTCTGCATCAGTATATATAATAGTGGTGCGTTTTTAATGTGCTTCAGTATATAAAACCTTAGATGGGGAAGCAAAGGTGGACGGGTCACTGTTGCACTATTTACATATATATGTGACAATTACTGAAGATCAAAATGGAAGTAAGAACTGAAGGCAAACGTGCAAGAGGAAGACAGCGCCATAAGTGGGAAGATAACATCAAGAGATGGACAGGAAAATGTCTATCAGAGTGCACCATCAAGACAAGAGACTGAAGACGACGGAGATTCACTGAAGATGATGATGGTAGTGATGAAAAATCTTTGTATTCTATAGTTATAACATAACTGTGTTTTATAATATATTCTTACTATGGGCGGGCTTGATTTAAAAAATCTGAATCGATTAACCGAATTAATCTAAGATTAACTGATCAATTTTCGAACAATTTGATAAATTATAGAAAATCATAAATATCGTTTGTGTTTAAATCACTAAGGTTTTTATTTATTTTACTTGCTATGAAGCAACATGGTCCTGAAAACATAATGAACATACTGAAACGTTACAGCTAAACAATTTATTTTTATTGACCATATTTGCCAAATTCCATATCACAAACCTCTCTAACATAGCGCATGCTTTCTCCTTTAAGTAAAAAACATAAAGATTGCTAAAAATTGACTAATCGATTAAAATTAGTTTTTTTCAATTAATCGATGAAACATTTAATCGATTAATCGATTAATTAATTATTGAAGATCCCAGCCCTAATTCTTACTTACAAGCCAGTGTAAGTTCATGTAAATCCGTCAAAACAAATTACGTGAAGTCAGCGTCTAAACATTTCAGTATTGGCATCAAATTTAGAAGGTTGAGGATCTTGCTCGGAACTCATTTTGTTGACTATGAACGAAGTTACTTTTAACATTTGTAAAATTGTGAAAAAGAATAGAAATTGTATCTGTTTAAAAAAGTTACAAGGGACATAATGTTGTTAGGAACACAATAATTTTGTTTTTGCCTTTCTAACCTCAAGGAGGCTAGATTAGGTTTTTTTTTTTTTTTAAAGGGAAACAATTAAAGCACAACAAAAATATTAATACATTTATGTTATTTTATTCGGTTTTACTAATGTATTTGCTTATAAGATTTATAAAATGTAAACTTTTTAATTGGTATACATCATAATTATTAGAATACAAAATCTTAATGAATACTTTATGCGTTTTTTGTTTCTTTCTCAAAATATGGAAGTGTGCTTCGGCAACGTTACATTAAGTTTTGTATTATTAAATCACGCCCCCTAGAAAAGACAAAATGGCGGCGAGACTGAACAGGCTAAACATCGCTGTGCCGAGGTCACACATATTTTACTCAATAAAGTCAATACATACAGTATATATATATATATATATATATATATATATATATATATATATATATATATATATATATATATATATATATATATATATATATATATACTCAAAAGACCTCACTTTGAGCCCCAAACTTACTTATATATAACAGTATACATATATATACTCAAAAGACCTCACTTTGAGCCCCAAACTTACTTATATATAACAGTATACATATATACTCAATAGACCTCACTTTGAGCCTTAGAAGGGGTAATTTAAAAAAAAAAAAAAAAGCCAGGGCCGGAATCACACATATTTTCCACATATTTACTCAATAAAGTCAATAGACCTCACTTTGAGCCCCAGAAGGGGTATTACAAAAAAAAAAAAAATTTGAAGGTGCAAGAATTTTCTTGCACAACACATACTCAATTAAGAATATGATTAAATTCACGAGTGTGTAAAAAAATTTTTTTTTGTTTAAGTGAACATGTGGAAGTGTGAATATGCGCCTGTTTTTATGTGTAATATACAATGTATTCCACGTAAAATTCAACTGTGTTTGTAAATTGGAGAGAAATGCAAATATAAGTAAATAAAAATTGTAGGTGCAAAACTGCGCTCTTCAAAAAAAAAAAAAAAAAAAAAAAAAAAAAAAAAACAAGTGTGTAAAAGGTTTTACGCCTCCAAGGCTGTCGAAGGATATTCCCATGAATCGGCCAAAACATGGAGGAATGCCTTCTTCTTCTTGAGTTTGCCAGCAGCAGCGGCAGTCTGGTACAATGCTTACTATGTTATGCCACAGCATCCAGAGAGACCAGAGTTTGTGGCGATTGAAACTACACTTACTAGATTTAAATTGTTATAGTCTTCATTAAAATGCAAAAAAATGTATATGCAACAAACGTCAAAATAAATTGCTAATTTGTTACATGAAATGCTATTAACATTAACATTACAGCTGAAAGTGAGATCCGACCTGATCAACACATGACTTATAGCGGGCAGTAATTGTTGCCATTTTGTAACGTCTATACATTGGCCATTTTAGATTTTATTTTATATTAATTTGTTTCCTCGAAACAAATTAAAAAACAAAATTAAATAAAACGTATTCTAACCCTATAGATCTACCCGCGCGCCGCATGGTGCGCTCGCTTTATACGAGTTCCTTCTTTTGACATGCGTTACTTGTATATCCATAGATAAACGTGAGAATACAACAGTTTAAAAATAGAAAGGGACTATTCAATCACCCTGCAGATTGTGTTAAGGTAGTTCCAAGTACACAAGGCGTAAGAAGAATGAAGTGTTCGAGACTATACCTTCAATTTAGTCTCAGATTTCTTTATGTACACTGTCGTGCGTAGAAAGGTTCCGCCTGAGTATAGGAGATGGTGATAGTACGTGAGAAGTAAGGTGTAAGAAATAGATTTTCACGAGTGAATAGTTAAGGAGAAGATTTGTCTCTGGACTGAATAGTTTCTCTAGTCGAGCCTATCTATACGACTATATTTTAGGATAAGACAATCTTGCACCCCCTTATATTGAGAAATATAAGTTTACTATATACGCACACACACACAGCTATGTGACAACAAGACACACAAACGTGAAAACTATGGTTAAATGGGTATGGGTCTGACCAACAAACACAAAGTTAGTTCTTTTGTTGTTTATTATCACTAAACTTTACAACATCGAATATCTAAAAGGGAAAGATCAGATACATCAACATTACATGCATAGAAAATATAACAGAATGTCTATGCCCTCCCCTCGTTGAAAAGATAAGAACCGAATTGTTACGGTAGTTTAATTGGCATTGTCTGCTAGAGGTTAGCAGCATGCGGTTTTAGGGGTTACAACGTTTAATGTAATGTAAAAGTATTATTAGCCTAGTGAACGCTGTGACGTTTTAGCGTTGGTAGTCACGCACCGTGACCAAGAGACGGGACCCTTTCTTGCATGACCGTCGAACGGAGAAGACGTGTCTTTATATTCTTATAGTGTCGGGCATGGAATGCCACACAGTTATATTGTATTTTGTTATGAACATGGGTCAGTCCACTGTTATGATGAAGAAAGATGAAGTTACAGGTTAGTAATTGACTAAACCTTGTCAAGATGATTTAACAGTCCGTTTTAGTTATACTAGTGCCAGACGCATAATCTCACTGTCGGTCGTTGGGATTACCAACCACGCGTGCATATAGTTATGTCGTTCTGCCTACAGTAATTCAGATGTATGAGACAAAGGACTGATATGCAATATAGCTAATTCAACATAGGATTCTAAATTATATTTGTGATGTAATTCATGATCAACGTACGATGTCTACAGAATGTATAATAAATTGTTTGTTTGGACTCTAGACATGACTTATCCCGTCTATGAACATTTGGGAGATTCAATTATTACTATCATGGTTTTTAAAGTATTTAAACCCACATTCGCGTAACTAACATCGAAGGCACGATGCAAAAATGATGAACTGTAAACCCAGTTACAAAGATTGACTATCAAGCTTTCAACAATCCGTTGGGCTAATTTTCCGACCGCAGCAGAATTTGGTTGGCCATCGCTGGGGATCGAAAGAAAAAGGAAAATTTTTCTTGTTTACATACTTTCACAAACTGTTTACGATTACAAGAAAGTCACATGATTTGCATAAATATGACGTTAAACGCATGACTACGAAATGCCAATCTGACGTCACTACATCATGCGTAGATGCCGCGCTTCGAAAGTACAACCTTCAACGCATTCCAGGTTTGATGAAGATTTACATGATCAAGAAGACCAGACGATGGAATACGGTTATCAGCCAACAAGGAGCAAACAGTACTAGGCATGAATCTAGTCCGTTGATGAACTTGACATCGCCGGTGCCTTTTAAAGATAAGTCTAGACTTAGGACGGTTGTCATTCATATAGCACAATACTAAGTCCATTTCTCTGTGCAGGCATGTCCACTCTATTTGTTATATATCTATGTTATATCTGTTTTTTTTTTTGTCGTTGATGTTGTCCCTTATTCGTGGGTATGGATGGGCGGCGGATTGAAATCAATTCTATGGCTCCTTGGATGCCACGAACTGATTTTAATTGTTCTTAAGGCCGTTAGTTAATTGCATTTTTACGAAGAACCCATCGATGGCTTTCCGATGATTTTTGTTCGTTCGTATTTGCAATTAATTGACCTTGCATGTTAGGTGTCTAGTCGTGTTATAACTGGGGTATTCTAGTGTATTTAGTTCTAATTTTTATTCATTTCTGTAGTTATGTTTGTAATCTATCGTGTTTTTTCTGATCTGACTATTATTTCGTTTATATATTTGTACAACCGTTAATGAGTCCATGTATACGTCACTAATTTTTGTGTACGCAGGTTAATTTTCTATTCAGTTCATTCTTTGATCTCTCACTTCCGGTCTAGTCAACTTAGTTATAAATGCATTTTTATTGTGAAAATGTCTTTGTCGTATGGTAATACTGTTCTGTAATCCTTGGTTAACAAATTGTGTTGTTTGTCTTCATTTCATCCATTTATAATTTAATATTAATACTATAATTTATTCATTAATAAGAGTGTAGATTAATATGATTAAATTTTTATGAGTTTTAAGGAGGAATTAGGGACTTTGCACCAATTTGCAGTGGTGGTCCAAGAAATGGGCAATGCACTTTATAGCTCATGATTATGACATAATATACAATAATTAATTATTATAAATTTATAACATATTAAGACATATTAAATGTTAATTAGTACACTTTCTCAGTACTACAGTGTGAACTTAGTAACTATTAAGATTAAATAACCTAATTATTTAGGTATAATACCCATAATTATTGAATACTAATATTAAGTGCATGATATAATTTCAGCACCTTAGATAACTAACTATCATAACTATTTATGATAGATATTAGTGAGTATATATATAATATTTTTACAAAATATTATAGATTTGTGGAACTTATAAATAACAGTACAGGAATATTGCAATTTTTTGTAGTGATTATTCATTCGTTGAGTAATTACAAATATCTACATAGATTCTAGTGGTGATTACTAGACATAAGTAATTGAATACTTAAATAAATCAACTTCAAGAATGCTTACCTTGGATCATTTCATTAAAATTGGAAAAGATTGTAATAAAAAGGGAGATGCACTCCTGGAATTTGCGGAACAACAACTTGCAAAATATAAGGCAGAGATGGAAGAACTTGAAAGAAAAGAGGCTGAAAAGAAAGCTATTGCTAAGGCAGAGATGGAAGAACTTGAAAGAAAAGAGGCTGAAAAGAAAGCTATTGCTAAGGCAGAGAAAGAAGAATTAAGACAAGAAGAAGAAGAAAGAAAGGTGGCAAGAGATGAAATCCTACGGATTGAAGAAGAGAATAAATTGAAACGACAGGAAATCATACTGCAGCAAGAAATGGAATTGCAACGGCTTAAATTGGAAACAGCAAAACTTCATTTGCAGAGTGCTGCAGCAAGCCAAAATGATAATACTCAATCTGGATCTTCATCCAACCGACTTAAGGGCAATTATTACTTTAAGCTACCACCGTTCAAGTTACACGTGGACGATTTGTCATCATGGCTATCGCGCTTTGAGAATATATGCAAGGTCAATAACCTTGACAAAACTGCATGGGCACTTAAACTCAAGGAATTTCTTGATGGCGAACCTGCAAGTGCAGCACAAAATATTGATCCGACATTATCCACTGACTATGAGGCCATTAAGACTTTGTTATTGCGTCGGTTCCACTTGAACGAAGAGGCATGTAGATTACGTTTCAAAAGTTTGTTGCCAGATAATAATAAAGACTTTACAGGGTTTAATGCTAACATACGCAATACTTTTAACAGATGGGTTGAACTGGAAGGTGTCAACAAATCTTACGACAAGTTAGTCGATTTGTTATTGAGGGATAAAGTATTATCTTCTGTCAGCCCACCGTTCTTTGCTTATCTGCAAGAACGTAAACCAGAAACTATTGATGAGTTAGAAAAAATTTCATTAAATTCTGCTGCGGTCGGAAAATTAGCCCAACGGATTGTTGAAAGCTTGATAGTCAATCTTTGTAACTGGGTTTACAGTTCATCCTTTTTGCATCGTGCCTTCGATGTTAGTTACGCGAATGTGAGTTTAAATACTTTGAAAACCATGATAGTAATAATTGAATCTCCCAAATGTTCATAGACGGGATAAGTCATGTCTAGAGTCCAAACAAACAATTTATTATACATTCTGTAGACATCGTACGTTGATCATGAATTACATCACAAATATAATTTAGAATCCTATGTTGAATTAGCTATCTTGCATATCAGTCCTTTGTCTCATACATCTGAATTACTGTAGGCAGAACGACATAACTATATGCACGCGTGGTTGGTAATCCCAACGACCGACAGTGAGATTATGCGTCTGGCACTAGTATAACTAAAACGGACTGTTAATTCATCTTGACAAGGTTTAGTCAATTACTAACCTGTAACTTCATCTTTCTTCATCATAACAGTGGACTGACCCATGTCCATAACAAAATACAATATAACTGTGTGGCATTCCATGCCCGACACTATAAGAATATAAAGACACGTCTTCTCCGTTCGACGGTCATGCAAGAAAGGGTCCCGTCTCTTGGTCATGGTGCGTGACTACCAACGCTGAAACGTCACAGCGTTCACTAGACTAATAATACTTTTACATTACATTAAAAGTTGTAACCCCTAAAACCGCATGCTGCTAACCTCTAGCAGACAATGCCAATTAAACTACCGTAACACCAACCAAGTTAATAACCCCCAAGGTCAAAATGTTAGCAATATGTTACAGTTAATAGACAGTAAAGAAACAAAGTTCATAATACGTGCTACTCCGTAAAGAAAACAATTGTTAAAGCCAAATAAGCTAGTTTGATACAATTTACTGTAACAAGAAAATATTCTCTCTCTCTTTCTCTCTCTCTCTCTCTCTGACATACGTGGCCACGCTCTTTCTCTCTCTCCTTACCTAATCATGGTGATATTTCCTGGTATGTACAGTTATCCTGAATATATTTATCGATATTGATAGTGTTAGGGTACAGTGCCAAATTTGGCCACAGTCCAGCCTTGATAATAACTTTATAAGGTGGACGCCAAGTTTGGTGAGGTAATGTTCACAGCAAAGAATGGAAAAAACAAATACTTTTGATATTTGGACACAGCTAGTTGCTAAAAATTGTTACTGATGATGGTACGTGATTGATTGGTAAATTCTGTCGGCTGGCTCTGGTGAGTGCCGATTCTGAAATAGTGTGATTCTTCTGGATAATATCCTCTTGGAAACGACAATCAGAAGTCGGGAGAACAGTTATTGTTATTTCACCACAATGGGCTGATAAAAATGCAAGAAAATATATCTGGGTATTTTGTAAGTCCAGTTAAAATTTACTATTACAATATTCGTTCGTCTCTGTGGCCCATCCTGTTCACAACTGAAACTTGGAGACGCGTCAGCCAACAGAAAACAACTTTAATCCAATCAGTAAAAATAGAGAGACAAGGCCCAAGATATAGCCACATAAAAAATCGCTGGTCGCCGTTGATCAGGTTGCCTAAAGAATATAAGAACATTATGAAAAAATTACTGCTAATGATATCTACATATATATATATATGCACGGAAGGGGACGAGACATCTCTCATCCTCTCCGTCAGTCCTGATTAAAGTTAAAAGGCGCACGTTATGTCTAGCCTATCCTGTCGCGCGTCGCTTAGCGGGTGCAAGTTTGGTTGATGCATGCAGCTTTTCCCCCTCCTGCTCCGGTCAACGATCAGCGCGTAATGTCAATTATGATTAAATTATCCCTACGCGCACTCAACAAATATCGCCTGTCCTTAATAACTATTAGATTTTTGGCGTCTGTTTGTTTAGTCGCATGAGATAGTCAAACACAGTCACTTACTAAAATACACACAGTGAAATAAAGTGAATTGTATTCCGTCAATGATCAGTCGCCTAGTGTATTTATTAGTCAACTAAACCGTCTCTTTCTGTGTGATAGTGGGTGATTAAATTTACATTCCCAACTGAAACATCTGGAATAAAAATAGCTACGCGTTATGTAATTCGCTAGTCTTAACACCTAGAAAATCACAGTGAATTGAAGATTCTAAAACTTTTAACACTTTAATACGCTTAAGCACAAATTTATATATTACCAGAAATCCAGAAAGAAACACCACGCTCTAATAACACATCTATTCCCAGTGGTTCTAGCTAACGTGTTTAGACTCTCCGAAAAAATCTGAGCGACTCTGAAAATGATTTAAGAAAGACGCAGTTTATATACGATCATGTTGTTATGATCTCTAGAAGATGTGAATTCTCACACTCTGTTTCCCAGCAGAAAAATCTGAAACTACGTTTCCCAGATCAAGGGTTTAACGGTTGCTTCTGCCGGCCGTTGCTAATCGACAACAAAAGCTTAACCCGTGTAGCGGGCTCCCGTCTGAGATTTTCCCTGTTTCTCGAGATCAAAGGCCGTTACCTTGCCACGTGTTTTCCACGTGCGATCTGCTCGTCATCGTTATATTGACAGATTCGCTCGCGTGAGAAACTTGCGTAAACGAACGTGGTTTGCACCCTGCTATAAATGACAGCTGCCATCAATGGTACCTATACCTTGTAGCGGTATGGCAGCTTGCGTACCCTGACAATCCCCAGAGCTATGCCAGTGGGAGTTTTACTCCTGGTAGGTTCAACCAAGCTGGACTGGTCTGTGTGGGTAGGGGTCAGACAAAAGCTGGTACCCTGGTCCTCCAGGTTGGGGGTTTTAGCATAGGGCTGACACCCCTGTCTATGTAAAAAAAATAATGAAGTTACGGAAACAACATCAAATGAACAAACTTTGCTGCGGGGTGGACATTCGGAGTCTGTGGCTCGTATGACTGTCAGTGGTGAAAGCCGAAAGGAAGCCACTGACATGAAAACGGATGTCCTGACCGCAAAACAGGATACAAGAATAGGATTTTGGAATGTCAGGACAATGTACGAGACAGGTAAACTAAGACAGGTCACGGCAGAAATGAGAAACTATAGGTTACACATCCCGGGGATAAGCGAGAGCAGATGGACAGGGGCAGGAAAAGTTAAAACAGCAACAGGAGAAACAGTACTTTACTCTGGAAGAGAGGATGGACAGCACAGTGAAGGCGTAGCCATTATTCTACAGAAAGGGATAGAAAGGACATTACTGGAATGGAAACCCATCAACAACAGACTGATCAGATTGAGATTGAGAGGGAGATTCACCAACACTACAATAATACAATGCTACGCACCAACGAATGATAGCGATGAGGAGGTCAAGGATGAATTCTATCAACAACTGCAGAAAGAAATGGAGGACACACCTAGATATGATCTTGTTATAGTAATGGGAGACCTCAATGCGAAAGTTGGTACACACAATACATACAATGAAAGAACAATGGGGAAATGCGGCAGCGGAACAGCAAACGAAAATGGGGATAAGCTAATAAGTTTCTGTAGCATTAACAACCTGGTCATTGGAGGAACACTTTTCCCACATAAGGAAATTCACAAGTTAACATGGGAATCACCAAATGGTCGGGACAGAAACCAGATAGACCACATCATGGTTAACGGTAGATGGAGACATGCATTACAAGATGTGAAGGTAAGAAGAGGTGCAGATGTGGGAAGCGATCACCATTTAGTAGTAGCAAAACTGAAAGTGAAACTAAGAAGGGCTGGACCAACTGTAACTACACAGAAAAGGTTTGACATCAGCAAATTGAAGGACCCCCTTACCAGAAAAGCTTTTGCGGCCGACATTAAGAAACGATATCAATTTGCCAAAAGCCAGGAAAAGACATTGACTGATGATATAGACCAGAATTTCAACACCATTTCAACAATATATAAGGAAAGTAGCAAATCATGCTTAGGATTCCAGGAAAGGAAGAAGCAAGACTGGATAACACCAGAAACACTAAACACCATAAAGATGAGAAAGGAAATGAAAAGAAAGAAAACAGAAGCAAAGTCCCCCAGGTTAAAGCAACTATATAGCGACCAGTACAGTCAACTGGACAGGGAAGTTAAACGCCAAACCCGAGCCAACAAAAGGAATTTCCTAGACGATCTTGCAAAACAGGCAGAAGAGGCAGCACTGAGAAATGAACAAAGCACAGTATACAAAATAACTAAATTCATCAGCGGAAAACAAGGTGCAAACAATATTACATTAGTAAGAGATAAGCAAGGAAATCTCATCAAGACAGCAGAGGGACAGGAAACAAGATGGGCAGAGCACTTCAGAGAAACTCTGAACCAGGAAATACCAGAGACACAATTGAATGTTCCTGAGGCTGAAAACGATCTAGATGTAAATACAGACATTCCACGAAAAGAAGAAATCATCACAGCAATCAAAGGGTTAAAGAACGGTAAAGCTCCGGGCCATGATAACTTAAATGCAGAGCTATTTAAGACAGACCCTGAGCTAGCAGCAGAACTATTAGAACCACTATTTGCACAAGTGTGGAAAACGGGGACAACACCATCAGAGTGGAACAAAGGAATAATTGTCAAATTGCCCAAGAAGGGAGATCTTTCAGACTGCAATAATTGGAGAGGAATCACTCTTCTCTCAGTTCCCAGCAAAATACTAGGCAGGATAATTATACAGAGAATTTCGAAGGCAGTAGACTACAAACTGAGGAAAGAACAAGCAGGATTTAGAAAGAACAGAAGATGTGTAGACCATATATTCACTCTCAGGAACATTATAGAGCAGTGCTCAGAATGGCAAAGACAGCTTTACATAAATTTTGTTGATTTTGAAAAGGCTTTTGACAGCATTCATAGGGACAGTTTATGGAAAATACTGAGGGCTTATGGAATTCCAAGCTGCATAGTGTCAATCATAAAAAGCCTCTATGCCAACTTTACGTGTAGTGTTGGGCAGAGCAACCTAACCTTCGAGGTGAAAACAGGAGTACGACAGGGATGCCCCTTATCAACCTCTCTATTTTTAACAGTCATAGACTGGGTGATGCGCCAGACAACAGAGGGCAGTCCAAGAGGAATAAGATGGACTACATTTTCAACATTGGAAGATCTGGAATATGCAGATGACATTGCACTGCTGGCACATTCACATCAACACATCCAGGAAAAAACGGATAGACTTAATAAATTTAGCCAGCAAGTGGGCTTGAACATCAATTTAAAGAAGTCTGAGGTCATGACGCTCAATGTGAGCAACCCTGAGCCCATATCAGTAAGGAATCAGCAACTGGTACAGACAGATACCTTCACATACCTAGGAAGCATAGTAACACCAGACGGTGGGGCAGGCAAAGACATCAACATCAGAATGAATAAGGCAAGAACAGCCTTCTTTAGCCTAAATATCATCTGGAAGTCCTCCCAATACAGCACACGCACAAAATTAAGATTATACCAGAGTTGCGTGCTTTCTGTGCTTCTCTATGGTGTGGAATGCTGGAGAGTCACAGAGAAGGAAATGTCAAAATTGTCTTCTTTTCACACAACATGCCTAAGAAAAATTCACCGAATCTTTTGGCCGAATACCATCACCAACCAAGATCTGCTTACTCGTAGCAAGCAAGAGGACATGCATACCATCATAGCTGGCAGACGCTGGAGCTGGGTTGGTCATGTCCTCAGAAGAGACCCCGATGCCATCACAAGAACAGCTATGCTTTGGACCCCTGAAGGAAAGCGAAAGAGAGGCCGACCAAAAACAACTTGGCGGAGGACTGTGGAGGCTGAGATGCAAAGAATGAACCAGAGTTGGGGCACTGTACGAAGGATGGCCACCGACCGTGCAAAGTGGAATCAATTTGTTGTTGCCCTACAAGACGCCACTAGGCGTGATGGCCACTGACTGCTTTGACGGTCGGTGGTTAAGGATCGAAGAAGAAGAAGATAAATGACAGGTTGCGAAAGTTGGTAAACAAGCTCGTTTGATATGGTCAAGTAAAAAGAGGCGTGGATTACAAGGTGAGTCAGACATGCAGAGAAATGCGTGACTTTGTTAGCGAATCTTAAAACTACGCTGAGGTCAAGAAAGGCTGTCGGATACAGGAGGCTTCATTTCTGTTATACGTCACATACACTTATTCACTAGATCATTCACACTATAGTTAATTCACTTTTTATGGCAAATTAATTGATTGACTTCTTATGCATTATTTAAATTTGCCTGTTTTTTTATACATTTAATGTCGAAGTTACTTACTCCATCTACATCTTTCTTCACACACTTATTCATTCAGTTTACTTCATTCACTCCCTCACGCTTCATTTACTCACTCATTAATTCACGGATTTAGTAATACACTTATGTTATCAATCACGCACTTATCGCTCGCTCACTCACTGACTCACTCAATCAATCACTCACTCACTCACTCACTAACTCAAACACTCACTCACTCACTCAAGCACTGACTGACTGACTCAGTCTTACACTCGCTCACTCATCAATTCACTAACTCACATAAACACTAACTCAGTCATTCATTAATTCACTAATACACGGATTCACTCACACATACGCTCTTAATCACTCACTCACTCCTTCATGCATTCACGATTTCACTCACTAAATGACTCATTTGAACTTTAATTAACATAATACATTTATTAAATGATTAATTCACTCACTCTATAACTCACTAAATTGGGACCCAAAGATGGAGCAATAGAGAATGCAGTCAGCGACCCATAGCTTGACTGCTTGCATCAGAGTCAGCGAACCAGAGCTGACTAAGACCCTACTCCACCTCCACGTGGTGGTCCTGGAAACAGTCTGCATCACTGCAGTCTGGCTGAGAGAGTAGGGATCGCAGAGGGAAGGCAAACCCGGTCCCAAAAACTGCCGTGCTGAAGTCGGATGTGTCGACCGAAAGGTGCAGATATCACAGCTCCGGCGTAAACAGACACAACGCAACCAACGTCCTTTTTAGGACGAACGAGGAAGAAGAAGAAGACTCACTAAATTGCTCCCTCTGTCTTGCATTCACCTAGTTGTTAATTAACTCATTCGTTAAATTATTAATTTACTATAACAGAAAGGAATGTCTTATCATTATTTCACTTAACACATTTATAGGGGATAAAACAGAGATGTCTGTTTCAATCTTATCTGAAGTCTGTTACAATCTTATCTGAAGCCTGTAACAGTCTTGTCTCCTGGTATCTAGTTATCCCCACACTTGATAACACGTGTCATGCTGTTTCGAGCCTCGCTTGCCCCAGACAAAGTTTAGTGTCAGGTCTAGGAGTCCAAGGAGACTAACCCATTTTGTTATATCAATTACCTTCAGATTGAGAACTATGTTCGGGCAGGACTTGTAATTTGAATGAATTGTTTCCTTAATTTGATGTAAATGGTGATTTGATCATTCTGTACCAGATGTTGTTATGGTGGGGAAGTAATGACGTATATCAATCATCCAAAGTTCCATTCCACAGTACAGTGATAGGAAACTCAACATAGACATTTGAAATAGAAGGTAATCTTATCATCAGAACTGTCCGGTTTGCCTCCCCTTAGCTTTGCAGTAGTGGTCTAACAGTGGCCAAAACTCAAGAGTAGCAGATGTGGGTCTTCAAAGGTGTCTACCTTCGCATATGATTACTCTTGGCAGAGTTGTAGATAGAAGGATAATGATGCTTCTACCTCAAGGTAGTATTCACTAGATATTCAGAAAGCGAGAACAATGCTGCATTGGCTGAGCAGGTTAACTCTAGTATCTGAGGTCAACTTTTGTGAAGGATTATGTAATCTTATAATTCGTTAGCTCGTTCAAGGCCCCAGCTGAGTTATTTCAGCGAATTTCCTGTATTATTATTTAGTAGCTCTGGTTTAGTGTATTTAAGAAATGGTCTGAGACATACAAAATGATTAAATCAACTTGACGTTTGTCTTTATACAAGTAACAAATTTAATAATCAGCTACGTTTAACAGTTATAAAAAATTAATAATTGTTTAGAAAAAAAAGTATTCATCACAGTGTGATGTTATGGTTTTCAACAAAGGACAGTTCACTTGGCAGCTTTTTACATTTTAATTAGCTGCCAATAGTTGCTTCTGCTACCGCTGGTGTTTGGGTTTTGAAGATAGATGACTGGATCGTTCGCGTCCCTGGTCAAGATTAAGAGTTAGAGCACGTTCCAAGTAGAATGAGGGAGTAACTGCAAAGCTGGTCCCGCGTCTCCAAGACCCGTCTGATGATGTTGTGTTACGTCGACTTCAGGCTACTTATACCCTCACTTGTTCCAGAAATAGTACCCTCAACTGGTACCACCAAGCCAACCTTTAGGCTCATAGGCTGCTGGCTCAGAGATATAAAGGCACTTGTAGAGGCCTCTTACACTTGGTCTGGAGTGTTGACACTTTAGCAATAAGTTCCCACTTTCACTTGTGTTATAGTGTCCGGTTTTCCGTGTTTAAATAGTAGCGTTTTTCTGGGCTCTACGTCCTCAATATGCTCCAACAAGTCCGGTCTGGTACCATTCTTAATTTTGGCAATATCTGGTTGTCTTCTCGGTGCGAGGTGAATTGTCACAGTGCTTTCAACCGACTAAAGTGTCAGGTTATATAGCCCTTCTCGTTCCTGGCACGTGTTGCTTACTATTAGACCAGGCCCAATCAGAAATGTAGTTATGTTTACATCTGGAGTGCCGGCCAATAATTTCAAACATGCGTCTTTAGAAGGGGGTAATTTAAAATATTTCCACTAGGAAATTTATGTTCATTAATACAAAGGTCATGTCTTCCAAATAAGGAATGAAAACATCCGATCACTCTCTCGGCAATGTTTACAAATAAGATATTACTTTCATCTAAAGTAATGTCTTTGTAACAAGGTGTAAAGAAAATTATTATGTCATTCGTTTCCGCCAAGTGCACGAGGACAGGTCGATAATTTATCGCGGGGCACTCCTAGGTAATCATGACACGCGTTCACTATACAAATATTGACCTGGCCCATATTGGTTTTACCTGCGTCTTAATCTTAGCAAAGCCGAGAAGCGCAAAGCAAACACGATCAATTATCACTGAAATGAGTGTAAAATTGATAAGAAAATAGCTCATATCTGCTTGGTAGCAGAGAATAAAATGGGCCGACCACGGAAATTGCGAGTGGTTTAGTATACACATAAAATGTAACTAAATACAGCCGGAGAGGAAAAGAGATCGACAGAATGAGAATGTGACAAGAAGTACACCTCGTTGAACAAGTGTTTCGACTGTTTGATCTCTTTACTCTCTTAGGGGGTAGTCCCACTAATGCCATTTGTCACGGGTTGCCTCCCCATAGCTCTGCAGTAGTGGTCAACAGTGGCCAAAACTCAAGAGTAACTACTGTAGGTCTTCAAAGGTGTCTAGCTTCACACAAGATTACTCTAGAAGGATAATGATGCTTCTATCTCCAGGGCGTTTCCATAAGATATTCAGAAACGCGAAACCAATGCTGCATTGGCTGAACACGTTAACTCTAGTATCTGTCGTAAGTTAAGTTTTGTGAAGGATTATGTAATAACTCGTATAACTTTAGCTCGTACAAGCCCCAAGCTGAGCTAATTCAGCGAATATCCTCTTATTATTATTGTATAGCTCTGTTTGAGCATATTTAAGAAATGGCCTGAGACAAACGGCTGTAATACACTCAAAATGATTAAATCAACTTTAGATCTGTCATTGTACACGTAACAAATTTAATAATCAATTATGCCTTAACAGTTATAAAAATCGAATAATCGTTTAGAAAACAGTATTCATCACAGTGTGATGTTATGGTCTTCGAAAATGGACGGTTCGCTTGGCAGCTTTTAAGGTTTACTTAGCTGCCAATAGTTGTTTCTGCTTCCGCTGATGTTTGGGTCTCTGCAGATAGATGACTGCATCGCTAGCATCCCTTGTCACGATTTAAGAGTTACAGCAAGTTCCAAGTAGAATCAGGGAGAAACTGCAAAGCTGGTTCAGCGTTGATAGCAGAGAAAAAAATGTGCCGACCACGGAAATAGCGAGTGATTTAGTACACACAAAAATGTAACTAAATACAGCCGGAAAGGAAAAGAGATCGACCCAATGATTATGTGACACCATTGTCCTAAAATGTTAACTATCCTGTTGTTGTTTGTTTGTTTTTGCCAGCGCAGGCAGTTTTATCCGTTCCATTTTCGTTGCAACCTCATATTTTTTCTTTAATACGAAGATGAGTAGAACCGCAGTAAGACATGGTGAAGGGTGGGTTTATAAAAAAAAAAGTTAAAGCATCTTATCAGAACAAAAGACAATGAAAATTACCAACTTTGCGGCCACAGGACCTTAGTCAAGGAAAGAAAAGAAAGCGAGAACCAAGTAAGAAACATGAGAAACTAAATACAAAGAATACAGCCGCGCTCGGCTTCGAATAATCATCAGTTTACTGTCTGTTTCTTGGATTATCAGCAGTTTATTCATTGCGTTTCGGGTAATCACTCTGACAAAATTACGAGACCTTGACGATTGCATAAAAACGATACTTTCCAGCAGAATGACAAAGAAACATCGAATGCTTCGTACCTTCCTCCTTTGAACTTGACCGCTGGAAGTCATGTTTTTTGTTTGCAGTCTGTTGACTGTGCTAGAAGCGTCTATTGATTGCATCTTTGATCCTTTTTTATCTCTTTTATGTTTCACCAATGTTTCACTTTATGCTGTGGTCTGTTCTGAAATTAAAGTTTTAGTAATATGGTGGTAGGAGGGGGAAAAGGAAGAGGATGATTGTGCAGTTAGTTAATGTAAAGTGGTTAGTAACATGTAAAGTGGTTAGTAACATGTAAAACGTCTTTAAAGCTAAAGATTGAAATACTGGCAGCGTATTCTGAACTGACATTGAAAAGAGCAGAGTACGAGCATAAAAGAAAATTACCACCGATGTTATAATGACTACTTTAGCCGTCGTGATGTCAATCCCAACCTTATTCATCATAACTATCATTAGCAGCATCATTATTTATCTGTCAATCATCACCATCAACAGCGTCTTCACTATTCTGACAACCATCATTACTGTTGTCATTAGAACCTAAACATGGATTTCAAGCGTTGAAACGGCCGGCTCGGTCACAGAAGGATACTCGGTTAAGAAAGGAGATTACAAGAGTGTTCAAATTACAGACGTATAATGATACTATCAGTGACAGGAAAAATATTAAACAGGATCACCCTTGAGAGATTAATAGAGTCCATAGACAGATAACTGAGACATGAACAAGCAGGTTTTCGACAGAACAGATCCTGTACAGATCAAATAACCACATTGAGAATAATAATGGAACAAAGTCTAGAATTAAACTAACCTCTTTACATGGCAATATTCTTCTTATCGTTGGGCACCAAAAAAAGCAGTTGTTTCACAACTTTGAAGGAATAGTACTATGGCTTTGCGCTTTTCCGTTAAATATATGGTATCCCAATCTATTGTGAACTGTGAATTTGACAGTGTAGACAGCGAATCACTTTGGAAATAGATGAGGCATTACGGAGTCACCCTAAAGATCAATAACGTAATAAAGAAAACATATGAAGACATGGCATTCAGAATTCCTCATAAAGGACAACATACAGAACCGTTTGGGATATGAACTGGAGTAAAACAGGGATGCTTCTTGTCACCATGTCTCTTCCTAATGGCTACAGAATGTGTTATAAAAACATCGATCTCAGCCAACAGAAATGGAATCCAGTAAACTCTGACTAAACAGCTTGAGGATTGTGGTGGATTTAGAAGTTATGAATGGTTGTTATGTATTATATTTGTATTAAATGAGATTAGCTATGAAGGTCCCTGAATTTACCCAATAGTATTGTGAACTTTTCAGGGTACCTTTCCGCTACCACCCCTTTTATCTCATTCAAAATGTATTTATTCTTCTTCTTCTTCCGTCCTTAGCCAACGACCCGCAAAGCAGTCAGTGGCCATTACGCCTAGTGGCGTCTTAAGGGCAACAACGAATAGATTTTCTTTGCCGTTGTTCCCATCACGCCTAATGGCGTCTTTAGGGCAACGACAAATCAATCCGTTTGTCGTTGTTTCCGTAATCAAAGTGACTGGCAAACGGGTGATCAGCCCGTTGGGAAAATGTATTTATATTATTATATTAAATGACTTCGTGTTGTGTCTAGGGTTATGAAGGTAGGGTGTAATGGGTGATAACTGACAAACATACAAACAAATAGTTTATTATTCACAACAACACACAGTACTACCACAATAACATACAAACGACACTTTAAAAGGCTATCTTATTTAAGACCGTGTTTGAAAGTTGTGTAAAGATAATTTTTACAATTTTATTATCCTGATTATAATTTATTTTGAATCAGGACTGACAATTTAAAAGTGAAATCAAAAGAATTATTTACATCAGTCAAATAGCACAGTAGATCTTATATCCATACATAAGAATATTATTCTAATATCCGTCTGTAGTGTTCTTCTACTTTAAGGTAGTACCACTAGGTTGTTGTTTGAAATCATACCCTTTTAGTAATGTTTGTTTCTATTTGTCACTTGTGGAACTATTAAATATTTGTCCCAGTTTTATTCACTGTCACTATATAGTTCTTTTAAAGTTCTGTAGTTGAGCTTCCAGGTGCCGAACATGAATTTAACTCGGCAGTAGAATACAAGTTGGACTTTTCCTCTGCTCGCTTGACAATCTGTTCCCTGTTTGATAGGCAATGGCCACTAGCATGGGCTCGCAGTAAACAGGCAGAGTCCTGAATCAATCAGTTTTCAAGCGTTTGGTACCACATTAACGTCAGTACCCAGGACCTCTGAAATGTGAAGGTATGCATCCTTCTTAATTTCCAGCATACACCAAGAGTCCACATTCTAGGACAGGTACATTACAAACAAACAAAAAGGGTCATATCCTTATACAAACCTATGCCACCATTTTCTTTTGATGTGACAATGTACACCAGTATTCCTCTCCCCTAATAGTTACAACGCTACTGCAATTCCAGCTGTAATCTCTTCCATATAATAGGATAGGTGTTATGCTCCTTTATGACACTCATACATATTCTTGTAGTTTTACACCTCTCTGACAGTCTATCACATGGTGGATCAATCTTTAGGTTTTGCCTCATGGTCGCTATAGACCCACTCATGTACAGACATATATTATTATTTCACATTCAATTTTTATATAAAATACATGTTAATAAATGTCAATCTTACCACAATTTTTTCAATGAAATACACAGAGACGATGACTGACACAGTTTCGATCTGTTTTGTTGTCCAGGCTGCCCAGAAATTATATTTGAAAGCACAGCCTGATCTCATCTATCGCTGGTAGAATTTTTTCTAGTAATGGCGTCCCCTCTAACGCTTATTCTGACAATATCGACTCAGTTGGCCAATCGCTCTTAATATTACAAGGGTAAACAGTCTTTCAAAAAATATCATTCAAACCTTTCTACGTTACTAGGCTATTTATGTTTATTCAAAGGTCAGCAAATAATATTTCGTCTCACTTCAAATTCCACCCAATAGGATTCACTGTACTATCGTAGCCTATCTGTCACCTACTTTTTTTCCAAAAAATATGCGATCCAATCTAAGCAGATATGACTTGACCTGACAGTATCTCTGATCTCTATGTATTGTTTTATCAATAGTTGATTAGTTAAGGGACTATTTATATAACTAACACCATATTCGACTTGACACTTCTGTCCCATAACTGTAATCAAATGCAAGACACAATTAAAATACTAGATGAGAGATCACAGCAAGATGGTCTGAAAACTTAAGAGAGAAAACAAAGATAACGAGAATAAATGCAGGAACCGATAACAAAATCTCACTACGAGAAAAACCGTTTCAAGAATCATACTTATACATCGGCAGCAATATAGACACAGTTGGACGGACAGACAATGATATCAAAATAAAAATAGGGTAACGGGAGTGCCAGGCTTGTCAGGGAATCGAACGAGGGACCATTCGAACGCCGCCGTGCTTCAACACGAGAGTGTATCATGAAAGGACACACAGCCAACTAACAGCCCTAAAAAGTGCTTCAATGGCGACTGTCATTCTCACAACACCATACGCAGCTATAAAAAACCCGGAAACGACCAAGACATTTCAATCACCTTTGTAACATTCTTATTAGCAAGTATAAGTCAAATCACATGTTCGGAAGTAAACGGTTTTCTGGTAGCTTGAAAAGCTAAGCAGACACGCAGACAGCATAAACAAACAGCTGTCAAAGGTTCCAGCCAGATAGCTTCGTTATTTTCGATTTTCTTTGTCTCCGACTGAAATAGACATAGCCAAGATAAACAGGGGAACACCTACCAAGCGTCGTATTTAGCAAAATCTGCGATGTCTTCCAGCTAAGTCTGCTCGTGCTAACCTACTGTAATACTTCTCTGCCTAAATATGTAGATGGTCCCTTAGCACATACTGTCGAATCGGAGTGACAAAACTTCAGTATACAAGGTCCAGCTTTATGAGGTGGGGTAAACAGTTTACTTCCTTGCTGTCTTTGCCTACCCGAAGTCAAGAGCAGAGTCAAACACCCATTTACAACTGGGTAGACTGAAGCGTGTCACTGTTAGGTTTTGAATCCGGAACCAGATAACTTTGCCTTGATATGAAAGCAATCTAACCACTTTGCCAACCGGACACTCACTTTTTTCCTACCTTCCCCTACATTTTGGTTATAGTGCACTGTAACCAGACAGGAAGACTGTTGGATTATTGTAATATAGTCACTAAGTGATTCTCTTGCTTATATGTTCTATTGTTTTCTGCTAGAATTAATCAATTTAGGATAAATGGAATCCATTGAGAACATCTAGAAAATTGTCGGTTTTAATTTACTGTGGAACCTCCACTGACTTCTTCTTCATGAACCGTTGTAGCGGGTTATCTCTCTTGGTCTGTAGTAGTGGTCCACTAATGGCCAAACTTCGAATAAAAGGATGAATTTTTTAAAAAGGTTGCACCATTTGCTCAAGATTACTCTTGGCAGGTAAGTAAATAAGGGTTTAGATGCCATAATTTACGGAGTCTCACTGGGATTTTAGAATGGCAAGTACAACAACTGTGTCTTCTAAGTTGATTGTAAACTTTATCCCCTCCGCCCACTTCTGTGGGAAACATATTTCTGCCTCGTATTTAATGAGCCCCCAGCTGAAGGTTATTCAGCAAATTATTAGTTGTATTCTTTAGTTCTGAGTATAAATATTTAAAAAAAAATTCATACGGGTACAGACATCAAATTCAATCAACCATGTTATTAACTCCAATTAAGGATCTATATTTAAAAAAGATAACAAGATATTTATTGATGAAATATTTGATCAACAGAGTTAAAATGAATAAAATTGTTTTGTCAGAACAAGGTAATGGATTGTGTATCTTCTTCGTCGGAAAATATTATTGTATTGTGGAGTTTAAAAAAACAGTCCACTCACTGAGGCCGGTAAATTTTGACTTAGCTTTGCACATCGCTGCTGTGCGTTGTCTGTGAATGCTAGTTCTCATTCACGTTTTGACAGAATTATAGAGAAAACACTGATTATGTGTGAAATCGGGGAGAACCTTAAGACAACCAGGAAGAATATCTATTTAGGCTATTTCTCTTTACAAGCTCCACAACTCACTTATGTATTCTAAAGTATTACTCGCTCATTCTCCTTTCTCACTGGTAGACCGAGAAATAGTAAGAGCTTACGAAGGTGCTTAACAATATACATGGATGAAGGTTTTGAACAAGCGCATTAACCAATAAGATTTAATTTATTACATAAAATTATAACTAATAACCCTGTTGAGTTTAGATAACAACAAATCCAATGTCATACAACATCAGCATTAATCACAAGCAATGTAACAATTACTAATACATCCAGAGCACAACTTGGTAATGACACACAACAGATACATAGGTCTGCAGCACAAAGCTAGTCCACACAAAAGTAACCACTGTATCCAGTATCAGTTATACTCCTCCTTGGGCTGGTGTTACTAAAATAAGCTCTATCCTTGAGCCTGGGACAATAAACAACACCTACGATCCGGAGGTAACAATAAGGCTCACGGTGATCTGTGTGTGTGTGGGGACTGCTAAATATAGATATTTCTATGTCTTGGTGCGGTTGGATACTCCGAGTATAAACTTGGTTATCCGGTTTTCTAAGTGCTGGCAAAATTGCGTCAGATGAGGTAGTAGATATCTATGTCATTTGACTGCTTACTGGTAAGTGCGTAGGAAAGAGTATTGTCCATACTCTCAATATTGCGCCTGCTTAGCTTTTACGGCAGTGCCTGGAACTGAGACAAACATACTGTACTTACATTACTTTAAGCAAAATACAAATCAGAACATCACTTTTATTTTAATATTTGGTTCACTCATAAGGTGGGTTTTTTTTTATTATATTAGACAAGTCCGTATGTTGTTTCTTCCATACTGGTATTTCCTCCTGATAATTCCATAATACTAATTCTCCCATCTGTGTTTCAATGCAGCGTCCATAGCATAACATTTATTTGTTCATAAAGGTACATCAAAAACATTGCTTCGAAGTAGGGTCCCAGTCCAACTGATCAAATGGGTTTAAAACAAATGCTTATCCTCGTTGGGAGGATGCCTCATTCATATCATGACATTACTTAAGTTTACAAAAATATAATAGCATTAAATGCATTACCCATTAGTTTGCATGCGCCCCGCTACGAAAAGGCGCTGGGGGAACGTGGGTTTCCTGGAATAAGGCAAGTTCCCAGCTTTCAAAGGTTTCGCAACTCTGCGCCGCTCAACTTAAAACGACCTATAGTAGGGCTGCCGTTACCAGTATCAAGAAATTTATTTATCGGCTGGTGTGGTCAAAACACAATTGCATGCGAGGAGCGACCTCCTGTGCTGTCGTACAACAAAGGGACATGCGTGAAGTCGAGAATTGTACGTTAAAATGAAGAGAAATGTGACTGAGGGCGTGGACGAAAATTCAAAAGTAGAATCATCGCGTTTTGACAGGCAGTCGACCAAAAAAATCGCGTCACAATGCACAGTTTAGCCGTAATATGTCTTGCAACTGTTTATGACGCAGTCTTTCCCCAGCTAGTTAAGGTTACTTGCTAATGCACTCTTTTAACTTATAACATTTGAGGACGGTTTACTCGGACGTGTGGCTCTAAGTTTTATAAAAGAAGTTTTACACTTTTAATTTTATAAGTTACTTCTAATCCCTTAACCTTGTCCGATAATGGAATCCGTATTACTAACTCCTATTCTGGCTGTCTGTGATCTCCTTGACGAAGATGGAAAATACAGTGGGGAAATTTCAAAACGCTCTAGGTTTTAAAGTTCAGATTTTCGCCCCCGCAGAAAGTAACCTCGAGAGATTCTCTTGGGTGGAATCCAGTCACAATTTAGTTGAGTTCATTTTCTAATTTTAAGCCAACCACAAGATAAGGCGTCTTATTTTAGAAAATTTTCCCCTACCCATCGTCACGGTATTTCTTGATATGACCATATAAGGTATTGCAACGAATTATTATATATATTACTATATGACATGATGCAAGTTATTATGTCATTGCTCTGCAATGATGGTCCAACAATGGCTAAAACCTAGAGTATATAATGTGGGTCTTCAAAGGTATCTACCTTTGCACTAGATTACTCTTGGCAGAGATGAATATAGAAGAATGATGATGCTTCTATCTTGAGGGTGGGTTCACAACATATTCAGAAGTCAAGAACAATGCTGAATGTGTCTTAGTGTAATAAAATCTGCGAGAATAATCGCTCATTTCAGTAAGAGTTTAGTCATAAAATGATAATAAATAAACCCGCCCTATTGTGTCTGACGGTGATCCTCTCACACGCCAGCATAGCGCTGAATTTTGTGCAGTGCTAAAGCCTATAGAACGATCCCACGATAAAAATCTAACACGAGTTTTAGTTTCGGTTTCGAAAACGTACTACCAATATTTAACATTTTGCCAGATCTGCTGCATACACAATGCAGCCTAGCCTTATAATTAACGATTTTGCGGAAGTGTGCCGCAAAATAACTATCTGAATTAACGTAATATTTTGACTTTAACGCTGGTAATAATTAATAATCCTTACAAATTTGGTAGTGTAACACGAGACAATCCCAATATTTAACGCCTATTCAAATACCCGCCGCTCAAAACCCCGCTTCGCTTGACACATTCTGCCATGCATGTATATATGCTGCGGCAAAGCCAACAGAGGCAAACACGCAGACCATTTTTTTCTTCTCGCGGTAGTTTTTCTGACGTCACTAAAACAAGTAGTTATTTGAAAAATACATGCTGGCGAGAGGGGAAGATAGCCGTCTTGTGTAAAATTTTTATTTGACGATTGCCGGTGAAAAAATTGAAAATCTAAACCATAATGAATCTGACCATAAAAATCATATGGTAGTATAGCTTAGAGTCCACTGAGCATGAATGTGTTTTAAATAATATGATAGTCCCAGTATTAGCCAAGTTATTGAGAAAATACTAAATGACTACGGACGCGAGACCAGACAGACTGTTGTTCCTGCTTGTTTTTCATAACGTTAGTGGGGACACCGGCTTAGAAGGGAGGCATTGAGGTAAGTTCAAATTCGCTTGGGTAACAAGAGTATAGGAGGGGAAAGGGGAGCGGTAGGAAAATTGTTACCAAAAACTAACATCGTTTTGAATTGGCATAACTAAAGCAGACTGGCCAATCGACTACCAGACGCAGAGTATGTTTGGAATTATTTTTGTTTTTCAAAGACTGCATTTGAATTCTGGTAGTCGCAAGCTTTCGATTGGCCAGTGCTACTAAATATTAGCAAAAAGCTTTCACTATTCATTGCCAGTTGAACAATATTTTTCATTCAAATACGCTGAGAACAGCTGTGTTAAATTTAAACTTAAATATAAAGAAGTATTCACAGTCTGGGCAGTGCAGAGGAAACTGATTCCACTTCTTTGCAAAGTCAGCGTCATTTGTTTATATTTCTTGAATTTTGTGGTAAGAATGCTTTATGAATTTAATATGTTTAATCCCATTGCCAAAGTTAGATACTGCTATTGGGAAAAAGTGAAGGACGTGCCAGGAGCAGACATTGTTGAGTCCTCACATTGAAATGTATCTAACTGATGTATGTTGTCATGAATATGTTTGAATATTATCGTATTAGAATATATTAGTAAGCCTCCGTGTTCCATGAACACTGTTCAACATGCCTGAAGCATTTATATTTAAAAAGGAACAGAAGAGAAAATCATATAAAAGGAAATGTGGTTACCCCACATTATTTTATTGAGGAAAACTATGTAAACGTACAGTGGCGTATCTGCCATATGGACCTGAGGTGTGGTCACAGCAAGGTGGGAGTCATGTAAAATTAGGGGCGAGTGCACCTGTAATGCAAGCGAGGCTGACCCCAAATCACCGTAGGGAAATAAATATTATCAAAAGTGATTAGATATAAAAGGCTAGGGTGTCCTTTTGTTGCACAGGTTTTATTTCCTGTTGCCAGCTGGTAACAAGAAACCTGAGGAGTGACGATAACGCCAAGAAATCTCCGACAATTCATGTATGCTGTCAAGAGATAACAGCAGGAGCTTGGGTGTGTGATGTGATATCGATATTTCTGCAACTACACTTATCTTATCATTCAACAAGAAACCCCAGGTGATATGTTAAGGACCTGGGTATATCTGACAGTTTCGTTTAAAATAAACACTGGTATTTCAAATCATACTCAGGAAGTTTATGGGGTATGATGATAATACAGCCCCTCATACACAGTGACTCTCCCTCTTAGATGAATAAAGTGTAAGCTGTGAACATTCCAACAGGAAAGACAAATATTAACTTTATAGTTATTGGGCAGATTGTCCACACATTTTTAGTTGATCTTTTCTGTAAACTATCTTGTCCTCATTTTCAAAGACCTGTCCAAAAGATATGATTGGACAGGCAAAATAAATTGTACAAAAAAATATTCGATTTAAAGAAAAACTTAACCACTGGTTTTTATTCACTTCCTCATAGAAACTTAGTGTTTTTTGTGTTGTGTACCATCATTTCATTTCTCCCCTAGACACTAGGTACATCATACACCAGACACTAGAGCCAAAATAGTGACCGTGTGAGATCTAGGGAGGTAGCGTTAGGTTCCCTGCACATAATTCATCATCATCATTTATAGAGTCAGGGCCTACATGTGCTTGACCTCACACGGCTAATACATACACGGATTTCATTCTTTTAGGATACCATCATAACCTCCCCAGCAAAATCTAACTTTGCTATCTGCCTGCCGCCTTTTGTGAAGAGATATATTGGATTATTTAGCTCGTTCAAGCCCCCAACTGAATTAACAGTAAAATTTTCTTATTAGCTATATATAGATATATATTAAAGATACTGATTCATACGTGTTACTTCTCTCTGTAATAACCGAATCAACTGTAGCTTCTTAAAATAACATGTAACAAATTTATTGATCAATTATTTTAACAGAAGTAAAATATATATGGGTGATAGATGTGATGTAGAAAAAATGTTGTCATCATTGAAGTTAAGGTGGAAATTGATTAGGTTTGCAAAAACCAACTTTTACAGAGTTCATAGAATGCTGGCCTTTTATGACTTGCCAGATCTCTGAATGCGGCTGCTGCTGTTTCGTCAATCCGTTTTCTGTGACGAGGGCATGCTGAGCGATGGGGCAGGGGGTAACCTCTCTTGTTGTAAGGGCTAATATCTCCACAGGCCCGTCGAACGTAGCCGTCTAGTGTCAACAACAAGCATCTGAATCACAGGGTCGTACCGTTGAATCGTACCACATATGGTTTGGTAGCCTCGTACCACAAATGGTCTTGCAGGCTCGTACCATAGACTTTAGAATTAATAAAAGGAACAAACGGCTTTGCTGATTCTTTGTTTTTCTGATATTAATCAGGTGCTTTTCCCGCTGTCTGTCCGCCACTTTTTGTCTCTCAGAAATGTTATCCTCCCTGAGTATGCATCAGAGAAATCACTATTAAGTTTTAAGTTAATTTAATGAAAAAATTGTGTCTGGACAGCACCGAGTGCAATGGCTTGTGCCTGAATAAACATAGTTAAGTTTACAAATAACTCACAAAATGATAATATAAACTTTGCACATACAGATGTACTCATTACTCACTCCCTGCTCCATTCTGAGTCTGAGGGTTACCTCTGCTTTTGTTTCTCTGTGAGAACTAGCATGAAGCTATCACCAGCGCTTGCTTTGGTGGTTTATGAATATACTATTTTCATATGCTGAGGTTGCCAGCATCGTATGGACTTTTACAACCTGTTTGCAAGTGCAAACATGTCAAATTCCAATTGTAAAATATATGTTACAGCTTACCCCAATTTGGGAAATACAGTCTCCGGATGCAGTTTTAGAATAGGCACGGCAACTTGCTTAGATGCCTCGAACACTTGGTCTGTGGTGCATTTAGATAGAATCCCTCGTATGATTGGTGCTTCGATTACTAGGTCTCCAGTCTTTTTATTTCTAAAGTTGGGTTTTCTTCTTGAGTCTCGAAGATGCCCAAATACTTTGTCCGGTCTTGTAATTTACAATCATGTTTTATTCTCTCTGGCTCATGGAGCTGCTACTTTAACGTTGCAATGCAGTGTGTTTTAGCCTTCGAATTTGCTAGGTTATATTTCACTTTTCGCTCCAAGCCGCCACGTGGTGTTTTTCGACAAAACATCCAATCAGAACGAATGTATATCTCCCGCTCTCATTTAATCCAATCCATTGGCAAGAATGTAGTGGGTCGTCGTGTTAGTCATTGCTTTCCCTCTCGTATTTTAAAATATCTTTTTAAAATGTTAACACAAGACCTCATCTCCATATACGGCCGTTCTCCTTAGGTAATCTTTCAAATCAGATTTGTAACCTCATCCCGGCAAGATAGTGTACTCGCTAATTTGTCTCCCCAGACGGGTTTCTCTGTAATAATTATTACAGAAACTTCTGGACGGAAGTGCTTATGCAATTATACCACGTACTTGAATTCGTTCACCTGACAAATAATCGCTGACATTCGCTGACCCCAGACGCTTTCACATCCAACAGTTTGGTCTTCCTTTGTAGTCTGACGCAGTATTGTTGTGATGAGCGGTCAACACCACATGTGTTAAATCTCTATGTCTGGGTGGGCGGAAATGAGTTACGTTAAAAGTCAACAATCATTTTACGGCCATCGTATCTTGCCTGTCTAGGTTCACTAGCTCGGCGATAAAATTAATCTGCTGGGCAGGGGTCAATTAGCCATGAAATTGCACGATTACAGTATTGAAAAAAGGTACCCAAATCTAAGGAGTAGCGGGTCACAATTGTATGTGCTTAAAAATGCAGAAATAAATAGATAATGTAGGCGAGATAGAAGAGGCGTGAAAGAACGTAATAATGTCGTCACAATATCAGCGCAGAGAAGCTACCGATAAGAGTAAGTAGATGGAGAGGTGGGTCGAGCTTTACGCCAGAGTAAATACCGTCACGCCGGCAGCCATTGAAACTGTCAAATCTCTGCCACCTTTGGAGGAGCTGGATGCTGAACCAGCATTGGAAGAACTCAGCAAGGCCATTGATAGCGTGGCCTCTGGCAAAGCACCAGGAAGTAATGGAATTCCTCCCGATTTAATCAAATGCTGTAAGAGCACGCTATTACATCCTCTGCATAGGGTGCGGTACCAGTGCTGGGAAGAGACAACTATTCCCCAAGACATGCGAGATGCCAAGATTGTAACACTGCATAAAAATAAAGGAGACAGAAGTGATTGCAATAACTACAGAGGAATCTCTCTTCTTAGTATTGATGGTAAGGTTTTTGCCAGAGCCATCTTAACGCGACTACACAAGTTAGCTGAGCGCATATATCCAGAGTCACAATGTGGATTCCGAGCTGGCAGATCAACAACAGACATGATCTTTTCTCTCCGTCAGCTTCAGGAAAAAATCAAGAGAGCAGATAAGGCCTTTATATAGCGCCTTTATAGACCTCAGAAAGGCATTTGACCTGGTTAGTAGGGATGGACTCTTCATGTGATCTCGGGTTCACGAGAATTAAACAGCTCTGACTAAATTTCTAACTTGTGAATAACAATACATCGGCTCTGCTCCCCTCGAATCATACGCCTATTACGCTTGTCATAAAACATACTTTGACACGGTGTGGTGAAGTGAGATGTTATAAATATTTATAGGGGACTTAGTGTACTGACTGAGATCAGCTGTGAAGGTATATATATCTAATAAGAGTAGTGTATTATATATAACCTTGCTTGCTGCCACATATGTATACCTCAGTCAGAATTATTCTGGAATAGTGTGATGACTACGTTGTATGTCTAGGGTATGTGTATGATGAAGTGTAAGTCATAACAACAACAGACAGATAAACAATTTAATTTATCCCACCACACTTGACAACACTGTGACACTCACATACATTTAACACTCTAAAGGATATCTTAAAGGAGTCACTGATAACTTTTCAAATAACAATATGTATTCATTGCTGTTATGAATGAATATGTGTCCTGATTCAAATACAAAGGGAACCAGGAATCACAATCAATTTTACTTACAAGTTATATGTACAGAATTTATCAATATGAATATGGTAATGACATATATTATTAAAAGTATCCTATGTGTGTCAGTTGTGTAGTAGTAATATGAGGTAATACTGGTTTTGTTTTGTTCAAGCTCTGTTGGTATTTGTCATCATGACTTCAATAGTTTGTCTTTATGGGAACTATTATTGGAGATGTTCTCAGTTCCTGATATTAACACAATTTAATTCCCCTCTTAATGTTATTTTTACAAGGTCATTTTAAGCTGGGGGTACATAATTTTGAGCTCAGCTGGCCACATCAGCTTATCTTGCGTGATGGCGGCAGGAACAGACTCCTCTGCTCGATTCTCCCCTCGGCTCTGGAGACACCTCACTGATAGCTAAATGGACCAAGGAGTATGCTGTCCGACTCTGGATTCAGCAAAGCTCTGACCAGGTGCTGCTCAATACCATCAAGACCACGGTCCCTGTAAACAAGAAGGATGTACCTTCTACTTCATAACTAACTTATACTCTCTTTTTACACTGATCACAATACATCACAAACATTGAGTTCAGAGCGTTAGGTCAACTGTCAGCTTCATCTGAAATACTTTATACCAGTATTTACCTCCTTAATGGTTACCACGCCTCTGCACTTCCAGCATTATTTCTGTCTAATCAATAATCTAGGTGTCAGTGTACTGTTTGGCCATTCCATGCAGTTTTACTTTCCTCCGACACCTTCTGTTCAGGCGGGAGTATTATAGGCTTTACATCATGTTTGCTACTGAACTACACATATATACAGGCATAAATTAACAATTCACATTCAATTTTCATTAAAAGATACTGAATGTTTCAAGCTTACCACAATTCATGGAAACAAACACAGATACGTTGATTAGCAATGAATTCTGGCACAAATTCCCATCTGCTTATGTTCCAGGCTTTTATTTAGCAAAATATGAGCTGGCTTCAACGCACTGTTGCTTTATCAAGCTTATTTGCACTAGTGGTCTCGAACTAACGCTCCTAAGTGAGTATATCAGCGAGTCTAGCCAATGGAGCCACGTTTCGACAAGTGTTTGAAAAAAATGTTACCTTTCCACGTCTCCCCTAACAACGATAGATAGTATTTATAGCCCGACCAATCGTGGTTAGTCTTTCATTTGTAGCGCTCCAATCAATTTGGAGTTTACATGGTAGGCTATTTCTGTAACGTAAGGTTTTTTCAAACACGTTATAAAAAAATTTTATGAGCAGAAATGATTCCATGTTGTCAGGCATCCCCACTATTTTATTTTGGTTATAATTTATTAATTCCTGGACTATTTGCGTAACGTTTTACATATTCTTTGTCAGCAAGCCCTAAGGAACCCAAATATCCAAATTTAAAAGAGCTACGTGGCTGCGTTCAAAATATGCAATTTCTTCTACCTCCTGTTTCGAAGATGTGCTGTCTGGGTACTGTAATGTTTTCAAACGTAAACCCATCTATTGTTATCTTTCCTAATAAGCGTTTTTTATGATTTTAAAACCTAACTCTGGGAAGGGTAGTGTATTTTATCACTGTTCGTCCGAAAAAGTTAGTGCATGTAGCCTAACACGCGTGATAGTAGTAATTGTGTATCGCGTTACGCTTGTTGGGGGTGGCATTAATAGCGAGACGCGTGTTTAATTTTGCATGCGTTCCTGATTTTATTCGCCCCTCTCTCTTTCTATTTGAGTCCATCTGTTCGTTCGTTTTGGTAACGCAGTATAATTAATGTTAGGATTAATTTAGGTCATTACGCAGTCTGCCTCTCAATGTTTTTCCAAGAAATACAGCACACGTTTCATTGAAGAAAGCGGGTATAATACAGTAAGCTTTTACTATCAACGTGAAAGCGTTACAATTTGCAGACGAAGCAGAAAACAAGGGGGATTTCGAGTACCTTCTTTGTGACAGCACTGTTATTTTACCATTGCTCTTTTCTTTATTAATTTTATTTGTTAGGCTTCATATTTACCTAATAATTTATATATGTGGATTAGAATATTCCACGACACCTCCCCTCTTAAAACAGACATTATATGTCAGTCCTTTATTCTATATACACATAGAGAAATTTATTATTATTTCTGGGGTTTACGGTGATTCTCATCACACGGATGGCGGCTTAAAAAATCCGCTCCCAAATTGGTTTTTCCAGATATATACTCAATGCTAAAATTATATGGAGCCAAAAGTAAAGACCATCGGAGTAACCTGGAGTTCTCATGCCTAGCCTGTGCTAGAAACGATAAAGGTTTGTGGTCTGTTTGCAACTTAAATGCCTTCCCATATAGATAAATATTGAATTTCTTTATCGCCCATATTACTGCAAGACATTCTTTTTCGCTAGTTGAGTAGTTGATTTCAGCTTTATTCAACTTTCTGCTAGCATATGCCACTGGGCTTAATTCCCCCTCCAATGCATCTGATTTCTGTAGTAGAGTTGCACCTAACCCAATATTACTTGCATCCGTCCTTACTATGAATTCTTGACTTAAGTCAGGTAATTTCAAAATGGGTTTACTTGTGAGCTTTTCCTTCAATTCTTGGTAAGTCATTTCACATTGTGGTGTCCATGTAATGCGATCTGGATGTCCTTTACGTGTCAAATCAGTTAACGGTGCACATATGGAATTAAAGTTTTTGATATACTTCTGGTAGAAACCACATAATGAGACAAAGGATCTCACGTCCTTCTTGGTTTGTGGTCTCGGGGCTTTCTGTAGTTTCTCTAAATTCTTTGGGTCAGGGGTCATGTTTCCCTGATAAACTGTGTGTCCCAAAAATTCCAATTCTTTACATCCAACGCAACATTTGGTTGGTCGGGCTGTTAAATTTGCCTCCCTAAGTCGATCAAACAGCATGTTCAGAGAGTCAATGTGTTCCTCAAATGTTTCTGTTGCTATAAGGATATCATCCATAAAATTTGTTATACAGGGATTATTCAGAGGATCCAATAATTTTCTCATCATTCTAGAGAAGACACTAGGCGCATTCTTCAATCCAAATGGCAATCTATTAAACTCATAGTGTCCTTCTGAGGTACTAAAAGCTAGGTATGGTCTAACCTCAGGCTTTACTGGAATCTGATAGTATCCTTTACTCAGATCCACTTTTGAGAAATATTTAGCTTTATTTAGCCTGGCAAACAGCTGATTTGTATCCGGCAATGGATCCACCTGTCCTTCTGTAATAGCATTCAGTCTCCTGTAATCTATACAGAGTCTATGTTCTCCAGAGGGCTTCCTTAAGAGTACAACACCGGACCTATACGAAGACTCACTGTGCGAAATAATTCCTTCCTTCAATAGATAGTCTATCTCTTCCTTCAAAGCTTTCTCCTTAGCAAACGGAATCGAATATGGTTTCATACAGACAGGTGTGGAGTCTATCAGTTTCATATCATATTCCAATAGGTTTGTATGCCCTGGTCGGTCTGTTAACACCTCTGCATGATTATTTAGAACCTGTTGCACTCTCTCTTTCTGAGTTTTCGTTAAATGTGTACTGATTTTCACCTGTGCTGCTGTCTCACAGGGGTGTAATGGATACTCAAATGATGAAAGTGGTTCCTTTTTCATCTCCATGGCGATGGACAAGGTCAACAAGTGTGTCTCCTCCTGATGTTCTCTTTCCAAATATTTCTTCAGGAGGTTCACATGATAGATTTTTTCTTTCCCCTTCTTATCTATCTTATAATTTGTTCTAGACACCTTCTCTAAAACTGTATATGGACCCTGCCATCCAATTTGTAACTTATTCTGACTCCCAGGCAAAAGAAGCAGTACTTTCTCTCCCACAGGCAAATTTCTGTCTTTCGCCTTCCTGTTATAATAGGCAGCATGTTTCTTCCTGGCTTGTTTCAAATTTTCATTGGCAAGTTTCCAGCCAGTTTTTAACCGAGTGGTCAGCTCATTCACATATTGGTATGAAGATGTAATGTTTTCCTCTGCCTTTTCATCAGTCCACGTTCTTAACATAGCTACATATGGACCTTTAATTGTGTGGACCTATTTGTCCATGCACCGGTATGGTCTCTTCCACTCGAAGCTTTATAGTGATGATTTTTCCTCCCAGAATTATCATTCACAAAACGACCGCTACCAATTTTTCTTTTGGGGCTTTCTCCCCACTTAAAATTCTTGATGAGAGATTTCCTCTCTACATCTTCTTCCTCCAGTTTGTTTAAGTCCGATTGAGGGATTGTCGGCTTATCCTGGGGTAAGACATCCTTTTGCACTCTCCGCATAGTGGCCATTGTAAAACAGTTAAGTGAAGCTTGTCCGTGAAAAGGGGCTTCCCATTCCATTTGGTCCACTTTATCAAATCTATTTTCTTTTTATTATCAGGCCTAATTTTGCCCCGTGGCGTGTCCAGGTCCTGATCAATGTTCCCACTTGTGGGTGTTCCCTCATGTGCTATGCTACACCTTTCTACAAAATTCTCAATGTCCCATCTTGCTTTGGGCCAATAATAATTGTGAGCCACCTTTTGAATGATGGTACCTATTTTCTCATGGTCCCCATCTGGTTTCACATGTAGGCTCCTTATTAAGTCTGCCCTATATCTTTTAGGAAGTACCAGCTGTCCCTGACCTTTGGATCTAGCTCCAGTCTTCCTATACATCAACTTGTTTTTCATGTAAAAATCTCCCTTGCCTGGAGTTGTATGACAAGTTGACAATTTCCTGAAACAAGGCTTGAGTGTTTTATCCCCAGCCTGTGCCTTCCTCATCTCTTCTGGAGTGGTATCCAACATAATATCCTCCTCCTGTCTTGAGGTCGACCTGACCTGAAGGGTTGCCATATACACAGGTTTCCTTCTGCAACGGTCAGTGTCATGATTGTTCATCTTACAATTTTTACACCACCTTTTTCCTTGGTTGAAAGATTTTCTTTCATCATATTTCCTTTCATCGAATTGTGGGAATTTATTTTTATTTTCATACCGTGGCCTATCAGACTGGTGCTTACCTTTGTGTTGATCCCTAGGATCAAATTTATTAAAGTTCTGTGGTGCCCTAAAGTTATCCACTTGTTTCTTTTTATTACCTGTTACCTCTGCTTGAGCTGCTTGATACCTTTCAGCAACATTTAGCAACTCACCCAGCCTCTCTGCACCTTGTTCCATGAGAAACTTTCTCAGGTCTGGAGCCATGGACTCTCTTAATTGCTCTATAAGGACCATTTCCTTAAGATCTTGGGTTTTCCCCAGAGAAGTCCATTTCTCCAAGTATGTCTCTATTCGTGCAGAGAACTGGTGATAGGTTTTCACCTGACAGTAGTTTAGCATTCCTAAATTTTTTCCTATAAAATTCTGCATTCTTTTCATACCTTAACAAAAGAGCCTGCTTTAGCATGTCATAATTTTCCTGATCACCTCTACTCATTTTTGCAAAAACTTCATAAGCTGCCCCACGAAGTCCCTGAGATAACTTTAAGCTCCACCTTTCTCTCTCTAACCCATACGTGGTAGCTAATAGTTCATACCTATTTAGGTAGCTCTCTATATCATCGTCTTTCTCAACAAAATGATCTAAATGAAAATTCATAGCTGAGGTTGAGGCTCCTTGGCTAGCAGTGGCATCAGAGGCAAAGGGACTGGCACCATTTTCAGGAGCATGGCCCTGAAACTCAAACTCCCTTAGTCGTAACTCATGTTCCCTTTGTAATCTCTTCTCCTCCTTTTCTGCTTCCCTCTCTGCAGCTAATTTCTTCTCTTCCCTTTCTGCAGCCTGTCTTCTTTCCTCGGCTTCCAATGCTTTAGCCTCTTTGTCAGCCTCAATCTGCAACCTCTTAGTCTCAGCCTCAGCTTGCAACCTCTTAGTCTCAGCCTCTAACTTTCTTTCGGCCTCTTTTTCTAATCTTCTTTCTTCGCGTTCAATAAATTTGTCACATTCCGTAGTGACATAGGCAACCATAACTTGCCCATCTAATCCTAACTCTTTTGCAGTCTGTACAGCAGCAGATCGAAACTTGGCCAGGTCCGCCATTGTCTATCAGGTAACTTTCTACAATGTCTAACCAACAATTTAATCTCTAAATATATCTAATGGACAACACAGGCACCGTGAGCTCAACCTTATTTAATTCCACCCAAGGATACCTTTTAATTCTTATATTCCCTGAAGTGAATTACCCCCAATATTTTTAATAGGGAAAGATTCAAAATCCCAAGAGCGAGACCCCAATATATGTGGTGAAGTGAGATGTTATAAATATTTATAGGGGACTTAGTGTACTGACTGAAATCAGCTGTGAAGGTATATATATCTAATAAGAGTAGTGTATTATATATAACCTTGCTTGCTGCCACATATGTATACCTCAGTCAGAATTATTCTGGAATAGTGTGATGACTACGTTGTATGTCTAGGGTATGTGTATGATGAAGTGTAAGTCATAACAACAACAGACAGATAAACAATTTAATTTATCCCACCACACTTGACAACACTGTGACACTCACATACATTTAACACTCTAAAGGATATCTTAAAGGAGTCACTGATAACTTTTCAAATAACAATATGTATTCATTGCTGTTATGAATGAATATGTGTCCTGATTCAAATACAAAGGGAACCAGGAATCACAATCAATTTTACTTACAAGTTATATGTACAGAATTTATCAATATGAATATATGGTAATGACATATATTATTAAAAGTATCCTATGTGTGTCAGTTGTGTAGTAGTAATATGAGGTAATACTGGTTTTGTTTTGTTCAAGCTCTGTTGGTATTTGTCATCATGACTTCAATAGTTTGTCTTTATGGGAACTATTATTGGAGATGTTCTCAGTTCCTGATATTAACACAATTTAATTCCCCTCTTAATGTTATTTTTACAAGGTCATTTTAAGCTGGGGGTACATAATTTTGAGCTCAGCTGGCCACATCAGCTTATCTTGCGTGATGGCGGCAGGAACAGACTCCTCTGCTCGATTCTCCCCTCGGCTCTGGAGACACCTCACTGATAGCTAAATGGACCAAGGAGTATGCTGTCCGACTCTGGATTCAGCAAAGCTCTGACCAGGTGCTGCTCAATACCATCAAGACCACGGTCCCTGTAAACAAGAAGGATGTACCTTCTACTTCATAACTAACTTATACTCTCTTTTTACACTGATCACAATACATCACAAACATTGAGTTCAGAGCGTTAGGTCAACTGTCAGCTTCATCTGAAATACTTTATACCAGTATTTACCTCCTTAATGGTTACCACGCCTCTGCACTTCCAGCATTATTTCTGTCTAATCAATAATCTAGGTGTCAGTGTACTGTTTGGCCATTCCATGCAGTTTTACTTTCCTCCGACACCTTCTGTTCAGGCGGGAGCATTATAGGCTTTACATCATGTTTGCTACTGAACTACACATATATGCAGGCATAAATTAACAATTCACATTCAATTTTCATTAAAAGATACTGAATGTTTCAAGCTTACCACAATTCATGGAAACAAACACAGATACGTTGATTAGCAATGAATTCTGGCACAAATTCCCATCTGCTTATGTTCCAGGCTTTTATTTAGCAAAATATGAGCTGGCTTCAACGCACTGTTGCTTTATCAAGCTTATTTGCACTAGTGGTCTCGAACTAACGCTCCTAAGTGAGTATATCAGCGAGTCTAGCCAATGGAGCCACGTTTCGACAAGTGTTTGAAAAAAATGTTACCTTTCCACGTCTCCCCTAACAACGATAGATAGTATTTATAGCCCGACCAATCGTGGTTAGTCTTTCATTTGTTGCGCTCCAATCAATTTGGAGTTTACATGGTAGGCTATTTCTGTAACGTAAGGTTTTTTCAAACACGTTATAAAAAAATTTTATGAGCAGAAATGATTCCATGTTGTCAGGCATCCCCACTATTTTATTTTGGTTATAATTTATTAATTCCTGGACTATTTGCGTAACGTTTTACATATTCTTTGTCAGCAAGCCCTAAGGAACCCAAATATCCAAATTTAAAAGAGCTACGTGGCTGCGTTCAAAATATGCAATTTCTTCTACCTCCTGTTTCGAAGATGTGCTGTCTGGGTACTGTAATGTTTTCAAACGTAAACCCATCTATTGTTATCTTTCCTAATAAGCGTTTTTTATGATTTTAAAACCTAACTCTGGGAAGGGTAGTGTATTTTATCACTGTTCGTCCGAAAAAGTTAGTGCATGTAGCCTAACACGCGTGATAGTAGTAATTGTGTATCGCGTTACGCTTGTTGGGGGTGGCATTAATAGCGAGACGCGTGTTTAATTTTGCATGCGTTCCTGATTTTATTCGCCCCTCTCTCTTTCTATTTGAGTCCATCTGTTCGTTCGTTTTGGTAACGCAGTATAATTAATGTTAGGATTAATTTAGGTCATTACGCAGTCTGCCTCTCAATGTTTTTCCAAGAAATACAGCACACGTTTCATTGAAGAAAGCGGGTATAATACAGTAAGCTTTTACTATCAACGTGAAAGCGTTACAATTTGCAGACGAAGCAGAAAACAAGGGGGATTTCGAGTACCTTCTTTGTGACAGCACTGTTATTTTACCATTGCTCTTTTCTTTATTAATTTTATTTGTTAGGCTTCATATTTACCTAATAATTTATATATGTGGATTAGAATATTCCACGACACACGGATTGTTCCCTTCTGCAATTAGCTTCTTTCAGGACATCATCATCACTCTTTGAAGGCGTCCATGGTATTTTTAATATTCTGGTGTAAAAAGGAACAACAGGTCTGAGGAATCCAGGAATGTTCTTGAACGTTTACTGATTGTATATGACTAACTTCTTCTTTCTCTTTTTGATCCTTAGCCGCCGACCGTCAAAGCAGTCAGTGGCCATCACGCCTGGTGGCGTCTTGTAGGGCAACAACAAATTAATTCCACTTTGCTCAGTCGGTGGCCATCCTTCGTACAGTGTCCCAACTCTGGTTCATTCTTTGCATCTCAGCCTCCACAATCCTCCGCCAAGTTGTTTTTGGTCTAACTTGCATATGACAAAATTGGCAGAACTGAAAAGCTGTCTTCTTACTTTCAGTAACAAATATGTGGTACATAAATACTTTGACACTATTAAGGATTCCAAGATTTAGGGAGGTTGACTTTTTGGAAACATTGTACTGTACATTATACGTTTTCCATAACAGCAACGACAATTTCATTAAAATGTTTTGCAGCGTTGATAAACTTTCAGTTATACACTCCGTGGAGCCAATGTTATTATTTCAGCAGCTCTATACTCCGTTGGGAGCGCAATGGAAAAGGACAACAATGGTGAAATCGAATGTATTCCATCAAGTACTACTCGTGCAGTACATGCAGCAATAAATGCACATCATTGAGATACGCCACACTTTAACTCATAGAAGCAGATAACAGTACTACAAGATAACCCTTATCATGGAATACCCAGGGAAAGACTAATACAGAGAGATAAAACACAACGAGAAGTGAATTAGATATACCGTAGACATGAATACAGTGAATAAGACACGGAAATACCTTAAACGGATGGCTCAAGTTATGAAGTCTTGACGTGTATTTCTTGGAGGCCGATTGCTGTACACAGTAATATTTCTCATCATCTCAAGTGCACATACATTTATGCAGAGCTATTATTTTTTTCACTTGTCTCTTTGTCTTTATTTATTACTTTTTTCTGCTTACTCAAAAACTGTTTTCCTCCCGTCATCTTGCTTAAAGACTAGCAGCTTTGGACGTATGAGAGAATGCAGCAGATGTATGTACAACCAGCGTGCTATGCAGGTACAATTAGCATTCATACTCTTCGACATTTTCTAAGGGAGACTGAGCACCTATGGGTTTGCCCGGAGTGCAGTGATGTCGATTCTGAATAACAATAACCTCTTGCCCGCCTCTCTCTCTCTCTCTCTCTCTCTCTATCTATCTATCTATCTCTATGTCTCTTCCCCTCCATCCCCCCTCTCTCTCTCTTCCCAGCAGCTTACGCTATTTCTCACACATGCCTTACATTCGCACCACAGCATTTTGCCGCCACATCATAAATCAAATTGTGTTCTCCTACTTACCTTCGCGAGCTTTATTTTTAATTTGCAAATATGAAAAAAAATAAAAGTTCCAACCTACTACACATTCTTACTCGCTTGCATCCATTACATGGCTGCACTTGTGAAACATATGATCACCTCTCTCTTACAAGGAAACCATGATAGCATAATTTCCGGACGGTGGAACTTTTAATTAAAAATTGCTCAGTTTAGTTGTGCAGAATTTTCTGTCCATGACCGGAATAAAATTTGGAAATTATCACAGCTACTCAAACCAGCTGTATTCTAAATTCACGATGAAATGAAATTATCATAAATTATTAATAGAATATGCATTTCGTTTTTCATCTTCTAGTGTTAACCATCCTGCTTGCCGTTTATTCGTAGAAGATGGGCATGTATGTAATTAGTTAACATTAAAGTAATTCTGAACTGTGCATGCGGGGCACAGACGACGAATGCAACACAACGCATCAGCTTTCACTATGAAGATTCTTACTATTTAGTTGGACTCGACTTCTTTCAATTCTAATTTCTTCCCATGCAATGAAAGTTACTGTTGCTTTTTGTTTTCATTATCGTGAGGTGGTTGAAGAATATGACTGAGGCCAGTTAAATTGCGAGTGAGATGCTTGACAGTTGACAGATATAGTTTCATAGTAAATGGAGAGTGTTGTATGATAGTCATGAGAGAAGATATATATATATATATATATTATATTATATATATATATATATATATATATATATATATATATATATATATATATATATATATTATATATATATATATATATATATATATATATATATACACACAAGGTCTGTCCGGATATGAGACTGACTTCGATTTGCTCATTCGAACCTTCTTTGGTCGAGGAGACTCGGTAGTGTGCCACTCAGAGCTCTGCCTTTTCGTCTCCGGATCGTACTCAAAGACCCACGTTTTATCACCGGTTATCACTTTTTCCAAAAAATCAGGTTCACTCCTCACACGGTCCAAAAGCTCACGAGAAATTGACACACGGTTTTTCTTCTGTTCGTCGGTCAAAACCTTAGGAACCAATTGGCACAAACTTTCCGCATCTGCATTTCTTTCGTGACGATTTCATGCATAATGGATTTTGGAAGTCCCACTTGATCTGCTATCAATCTAAGACTCAGACGTCGGTCAGAGTCCAAAACCGCTTTCACCTTATCCGCATTGTCCGAAGTGTGAGACGTTGATGGGCGCCCTGTGCGTTGTTCAACCTCGACGCTCTCTCTTCCTTCTTTGAACGTTTTGTGCCACCGAAACACTTGTGCTTTCGATAAAGCATCCTTCCCGTAGGCTTTCTGTATCATAGCAAGCGTCTCGGTCGCGGATTTTTCAAGTTTTACACAAAACTTTATCGCGTATCGCTGCTCGACATTCCTCTGCAATTTGACCGTTACGCGACGCTCAAACAGCTGTCCACTTCGCAAGCGATCCGCACTCTGTAAAAGCTCAGAGCCAACTGAAGAGAAATCTATCGTTTACCTAACATCCCCCACCAACCGTCACGCCTGGAGACTCTGCCACCCGGCCCTTCTGATTGGCCCAAGAAAATCAGTCTCATTAGTTTCCGGACAGACCTTGTATATATATATATATATATATATATATATATATATATATATATATATATATATATATATATATATATATATATATATATATATATATATATATATATATATATATATATATATATATATATATATATATATATATATATATCTTCTTCTTCCGTCCTTAGCCACCGACCGTCAAAGCAGTCAGTGGCCATTACGCCTAGTGGCGTCTTAGGGCAACAGCAGATAGGTTTTCTTTGCCATTGTTTCCCATCACGCCTATTGGCGTCTTTAGGGCAATGGCAAATCAATCCATTTGCTGTTGTTTCCGTAATCAAAGTGACTGGCAAACGGGTGATCAGCCCGTTGGTATATATATATATTTATATTTATTTATATTTATATTTATTTATATTTATATTTATATTTATTTATATTTATATGTTAAGGACGGCCAATCCGTTAACCCGCTAGTACTCCAGTGGTAGTGTCACTCTGTCTTCGAGTCACAGTGTATAATTTCCATCTCCCTGTAACTTATCCAGGTGTTACAGCAAAATAGGAAATTCAGCGAATTGGAAATATTTTCCTTCGGTTTAGTCTGTTGAATCAGATGGGCAATTGGCTGGTAGGTATGCTAATAATTCACAGCAAAATGGATGTTGGGATTCGGTGGTTTACCGTTCCTAACTATTTGCTGGTAAAATTAGTCTTTGGTACAGTTTCTGGTTGCCGTATTTACGGGGATGTGTGGACTTTTAGGAAAGCAAAGACAATAGCCACCGGTGGGTGGCAAGCGTTAGCCATACATGTTAATGGACCACACAAGTATGCGCGCTGCTAGGAAGGATGGATTGGTAATAGTTGGCTGTATTAATAAAGACACAGTAATGATATCCACTCAATGCCTAGAGGTGATTGTCACGGTTTGCCTCCCTTTATCTCTGCAGTAGTGGTCCTACAGTGGTCAAAACTCAAGAGTAACTGATGTGGGTCTTCAAAGGTGTCTACCTTTGAACAAGATTACTCTTGGCAGAGTTGTAGATAGAAGGATAATGATGCTTCTACCTCCAGGGAATGTTCACAAGATATTCAGAAAAGCGAGAACAATGCTGCATTGGCTGAGCACGTTAATTCTAGTATCTGCCGTCAACTGTTGTGAAGGATAGGGTTATCTTATAATTCGTTAGCTTGTTCAAGCCCGAGCTGAGTTAATTCAGCGAATTCATCTTATTATTACTGTATAGCTCTGTTTAAGTGTATTTTAGAAATTGTCTGAGACCTTCAGATACAACACATTCAAAATTATTAAATCAACTTTAAATTTGAATAGAAATAAGTAAATAATTTAATAATCCATTAGGTTTTAGCCTTATTAGAAATTGAATAATTCTTTAACAAAAATTGGTCATCATCATATGATGTTAATGGGGATTAATTTAAGGGAAAGTTTCACTTGGCAGCTTTTATCTGCACACTCTGCTGTGGTTTCTGCTCCCGCTGGTGTTTTGGTTCTTCGCAGATAGATGTTTGGACCGCTCGCGTCCATGGTCAAGATTAAGAGTGGCAGCACATTCCAAGTCGAATTAGGAAGTCACTGCAAAGCTGGTCCTGCGTCCTTAAGACCCGACTGATGATGGTGTCTAGCGTAGACTTCAGGCCACTTATACCCTCACTTGTTCCAGAAATAGTACCCTCAGCTGGTACCACCAACTAGTGTGGCAAAAGAAGAGAAACAGATACCCTCTGAGTATTGAATTTCCCGTCATATACTTATATACCCCGATCTTTTCATTCCACCATCCCATCTACCTCAGAACTTTTAAACTCGCTGAGAATTAATATTAATCCCAGTGGGCGAAATACTATCTTCACATTTAAAATGAATAGTGTGATGTTTAACTTTAGTAAAAATGTTAATATAGTTTGAATATGCTTACATTTACATCAGTTGAAAATGTTGTAAACTTTCATTACAGTTAGAGTGAGTATGTTTTACATTTACACTGGTTGAAAAGGTTAATAATATAACAAGTATGTATATCATTTCTGTCATCGTTCCATTCCTGCTCCATGTGGAATTTGGGACTACCTCTGCTTTTGGTTCTTTATCAGAAACTCGCAATAAAGCAATAACCAGCCCTGACAGTGGTGGTTCATGAAATCATCATTCTATATGCTGAGGTTGCCAGCCTCAAATGACTTGAACACTCACTAGCAATTTTCACATATTAATATTCATGTCAAAATATACGCATTAGTTCACATGTTAATAATGAAAGCATATAGAATTCAAAATGTACAACTTACGCCAATCTTTAGGCTCACAGAGGGTGGCTCAGAGGAATAAAGGCACTTGTAGAGGCCTCTTACACTTGGTCTGGGGTGTTGTTACTTTAGCTATAAGTTCCCACTTTGACTTTTGTTTCAGTTATCTCAGATTCCGGTTTTCCGTTTTAAAATAGTAGAGTTGTCGTGGGCTGTAAGTCCTCAAGACGCCCAAACAAGGGTCCCGTCCGATAAATGAAAGCTGATGTTAGTCTTAACTCTGGCAAGGTCTGGTTGTCTTCTTGGCGCGAGGTAGATTTTCACAGTGTTATAAATTGGCCAAAGTGTCAGGTTATATTGCACTTGTCTACTTTGTTTAGATTTAGGCAGGGTCCAATCGGCAATTTGGTTGTTCCTCTATTTCGAACTCCTGCCAATCATTTAAAAACTTGCGTGTTGTGATTGGTAATTCAAATAATTTCCACATGGAAATTTCTGCGCGTTACTGCAAAGATCATGTCTCCCAAATATGGGAAATAAAATTGCTATTAAAATCTGCCCAATCCTGTAAGCCTACATCGTGCTTGACTCCGGCAATCAAGTTACTCCACCCTTTATCGAAGGAAATCGAAACTGTCACATTTACCGCGACAGACAAGCGCTCTAGTACACTTTCAATCAGACGCTCAGCAAGAGAAGTAAAATGAACGTTTAAAAAAATGAAATGATATGAAATCAATTTTTAAAATGTACATTTGAAAAAATGACTCCATACCATTTCATTTTTGTAACTTATATATTACAGTAGCCAGTAGGAAGATTTTTAATAGCAATTTGTAAAACTTTGATATGACTAAGACGATAGGAGGATCTGCTCTGTATTTTTCAGAGATATCACAGTCGTCTGGAGACAAAACAGCCCCGACATTTCACCTTTCTTATTCTACATTTAACCCACGTTTTATTGGGTCATTATATCGCTAAGCTTTATTATTTTGCATCGCTGTCAAATAATATTGGGTCGATCTCTTTTCCTCTCCCGCAGTATTTAGTTACATTTTTGTGTGTGTACTAAATTACTTGCAATGTCCGTGGTCGCCCATTTATTTCTCTGCTATCAAGCAGATATTAGCTATTTTCTTATCAATTTTACACTCCCTTGAGTGATAATTGATCATGTTTGCTTTGCGCTTCTCGGCTTTGCTAAGATTAAGACGCAGGTAAAACCAAGATGGGCCCGGTCAATTTTTGTATAGTGACCGCGTCTCATGTTTACCTAGGTGTGCCACGCGATAAATTATCGACCTGTCGGCATGCACTCGGCTGAAACGAATGACATAATCATTTCCTGTAAACCTTCTTACAAAGACTTTACTTTAGATGAAAGTAAGATGTTGTAAGAAAACATTGCCGAGAGAGGATCGGATGTTTTCATTCCATATTTGGGAGGCATGACCTTTGCAGTAACGCAAATAAAACAAGAATTCTGGACAAGAAGAAGCTTCCCTTCCAAGAAGCTACACCAGGGTTGCTATCTGAAAGAGCCCTGAAAGCTATCCGTTGTCGAGAATTTTACATTGCATATCTTCGTATGGTGCCTTCATCACGTTAATGAACTTGAGGGGTACACATGTCATCATTTCCAAGAGCGATTATCTGTCTAAACTGATATCGTTCATAGTCAAAATGTTTGATTAGTTGTGAGTTAAGCTCTATGTTTAAATGTTTTGCGCTGCGTTGCTGTCAGGTGTGTACAGAATCTGTCTTGTCGAAAACCTACATGCTCGTCTCTCAACAGTCTATCTGCAGCCTCTTTTAATCTTTCACAAATGATTCTGTTTAATTTTTTTTTCCTGGCAACTGATAAAACATTATTCATCTCTTGCAAATATTCCTTACTTGGCTACTTCTAGTTATATCCTTTCTTCTAGACTGCTGGTATTCTTCCCTTGGTTGCAGCTTCCTCTGCCTGTCTGGACATCTCGTTAATGTAGTTCCTCTGGTCAGTTCTGACGTTTCTTCGTACTACGTTGTTTGTTTCTATGTACACTTCATGTGCCTTTGCTCTAGAGCTTCTTGTTTTGCTTTTGTTTAAATCTGCATTCTTGTTATATTTTCTGTACCTTATCTTATTGATTGCTTATGTTGTCATTCATGCTTGTGCTGCGTTCTCTTTTTTCCCCCCAGAACTTTCTCTACACGTCCCATTTTATATATTTTCATGTTGCCACTGTTTGCTGCAGATATGATTATGGGCTCCATTGCTTTCCATTGTACGAGAGCTTTCTGCTCGTCCTATGACATCATTATAACAACACTGTCACTATGAGGTACGCTTTCCTTTTTCATGTCCTAAGAACAACAACAACATTTTTCATGCGTTTTATGTCTACCTCTCTATTCCATTCCACCATGTTTCGCAATTTATTACTTTATTATTGCAGGTTTATGCTGCCGCTTGTGCAGTTTTTCGTCCTTGTTAAGTGTTCGATCATTCCAGCTATCAAAGGTGAAAACTTTAGTAGAAGGAAAAATTAAGGTGAATCAGCAAACCAGTCTCCTGTCTTAATTCCCTGGGCCATATCATAAATGTAATTAATAGAGGTCATTCTTCCGCCCAGTAACGCTGAGTTAGATAATCTGAATTATTTGCTTTACTTTGGATTACTTGCTCATAAATGTTAACTTAAAAAACAAAATGGCCAAAGCACAGCCTTCTACTGCATGTTTAGTAGGTTACAACGTTACTATTATCCTCCCCTCCCCCCCCCCTTTTTTTTAAATAAAAATTAAATTTTTTTTCATTTTGCGTCCCTTATACACACGGGCTATTCTTGTTGTAAGTTTAGGTAATTTCTACTTCAAGACAACTGATACACTGAGATTAAAGTGAGGGGCAAAATTGGTTAGGGGTCATTTTAACAGCGGATACGAACAAACATTAGACATTTGAACAACAGGACTTTATCAAAATAAAAACGCAAAGAAACAACCAATTCTAGCAACCATTTTATTAAAAGTGATTTTTATTTAACAGCGGGAGTTTTATTCTTTCGTTCTTTTTTTTAGGCAACGTCTGCAGTCTGTTGTTGTCAATGTGTAAACCTGCGTACGTACAGTTCCGTATCATGATTACTGTAATTGTGTAGCAGGAAGTAAAAAACAGTCAGATTTCTAAATGCGTCGTTGAACGCTGTAGTTGTGTAACTTGAAGGGAAAAAATTATTACTCTTAAAAAACGTGTACAAATTACACTGGCAGATAGAATTCATTCAGTAAATAAAGTAAGGATTTAGTTGTTCTTTTCTACCAAAGTAAGGATTATTCGTAACAACTGAGTTTTGTGCTAACACTTGTGGATACAAGAAAATCATAGGCAGGTCAGCACTTGTGGTCACGCATCTATGAGGAGGATACAATGGCTGAAACATTAAGGAGGTTAGTGAAATTGTACATTGGAAGGGAAGTGTATTTGTAACAGTAACAAAGAAAGCATGTACACAAAAGTAACACTTGTGGCTCAAAACACATTTAGTGAGTGTTTGAGATCAAAGATACTACTTGCATCACGCGGAAGACGTGCTTGTGTTTATCATAACATCAAATTTAACGTTTAATCCATCAGTGATGTTTCGTAACAAATTACCACTTTCAGATGATATATTTTCATCTTCTCCTTTGGTCTTTGGCCACTCACTGACGAAGCCATTAGTGACCATTACGTCTGGTGGCTCTTGTAGTGCAACCACAGTCTCCACTTAGCTCGGTCTGCGGCCATACTTCATATGGCGCCTGAAGTCTGGTTTATTCTTTTCATCTTTGCTTCCACGGTTCTGCAAGTTGCTTTTAGTCTGCCTCTCTCTCTCTCTCTCTCTCTCTCTCTCTCTCTCTCTCTCTCTCTCTCTCTCTCTCTCTCTCTCTCTCTATCTATCTATCTATCTATCTATCTATCTATCTATCTATCGATCATGCCTTCCTTATGGGGTCCATTGCCCCGCAGTTCTTGAAATTGTGACAGTGTCTCTATATGATGCATTTTAAAAATACCTTTTTTTTTGAACTTTAGCCAACTGAGAGCACAGAAGTCGGAAGTTTAACAAAGAGGAATAATATTGAATTCATTCACGTCAATTTATGTTAATTTTTTTTAGTGTTCCTAAAAGTGATGTTTCGTAACAAATTACCACTTTCAGATGATATATTTTCATCTTCTCCTTTGGTCTTTGGCCACTCACTGACGAAGCCATTAGTGACCATTACGTCTGGTGGCTCTTGTAGTGCAACCACAGTCTCCACTTAGCTCGGTCTGCGGCCATACTTCATATGGCGCCTGAAGTCTGGTTTATTTACTTACACATTTACTTACCTAGGAAACATAGTAACACCTGACGGCGGAACAAGCAAGGACATTAACAACAGAATGAATAAAGCGAGAACAGCCTTTGCTGTTCTCAACAACATTTGGAAGTCTTCCCAGTACAGCACAAACACCAAATTAAGACTGTATGAGAGCTGTGTACTTTCTGTGCTTCTCTATGGTGCGGAATGTTGGAGAGTAACAGAGAAGGAAATGTCGAAACTGTCCTCCTTCCACACAATCTGCCTAAGGAAAATTCTCTGAATCTTTTGGCCAAACACCATCAGCAACCAAGAACTACTTATTCGGAGTAACCAGGAGGACATGCACACCATCATAGCTGGCAGCAGACGCTGGAGTTGGGTTGGCCATGTCCTCAGAAGGGACCCTGATACCATCACAAGAACAGCTATGCTATGGACCCCCGAGGGAAAGCGAAAGAGAGGCCGACCAAAAACAACTTGTCGGAGAACTGTGGAAGCTGAGATGCAAAGAATAAACCACAGTTGGGGCACTGTACGAAGGATGGCCGCCGACCGAGCAAAGTGGAATCAATTTGTTGCTGCCCTACAATACGCCACAAGGCGTGATGGCCGCTGACTGCTTTGACGGTTGGCGGTTATGGATCAAAGAAAAGAAAGAAGAAAAGGAAACAAGCTACGGAAATATTATGTCTGGCGCACTTGCTATATTGCTTATGTAGCGTGAAAAATCTGGCACGTTAACTACTAAACCATCAATATACATAACTGCCAAGATTCTTCAACACATTTACATAATCTAGTTGAGATCACAACATTTTTACATCATCTAGTTGAGACATCAACACTTTTACATAATCTAGTTGAGACCTCAACACTTATATCATCTAATTGAGACCTCAACACTTTTACATCATCTAGTTGAGACCTCAATACTTTTACATCATATAATTGAGTCATCAACACTTTTACATAATCTAGTTGAGACATCAACACTTTTACAAAATCTAGTTGAGACCTCAATACTATTACATCATCTAGCTGAGGCTTCAATAGGTCTACTTTGTCTACTTCAAATTTCAACATTTTTACACCATCTAGTTCAGATTATAACGTTTTTAGATAATCTTCAACTTTGTTTACATCATATTGTTCAGACTTCAACCACACTGATGCATCATATAGTTCAGCCTTAAATACTTTGTCATCACTTAGTTCAAACTAAAACACTTTTGCATCGACTAGTTCAGACTTCAACACTTTTGCATTCTCTAGATTAGACTTCAGCAACACTTTTACAATATCTATTTCAGACTTCAGCAATACTTTTACATCACCTAGTTAAGCCTTCAATACTTTATTATCATCTAGTTCAGACTTTAGCAATACTTTTACATCACCTAGTTAAGCCTTCAATACTTTATTATCATCTAGTTCAGACTTTAGCAATACTTTTACATCACCTAGTTAAGCATTCAATACTTTATTATTATCTAGTTCAGATTTTAGCAATACTTTTACATCACCTAGTTAAGCCTTCAATACTTTATTATCATCTAGTTCAGACTTTAGCAATACTTTTACATCACCTAGTTCAACTTTCAATACTTTATTATCATCTAATTCAGACTTCAACAATACTTTTACATCATCTAGTTCAGCCTTCAGTACTTTATCATCATCTAATTCAAACTTCCACAACACTAATACATTATCACTTATTTTATCTTAACTATTTTTACAATCACGACAGCTAATCCTGATAATCAACTTGTTGTTTCTATTTACTTGTATACCTGATGCTGCGGTTATTGTGCTGAAGATCTATTCCGTTTCTTTTGTCATGCGTTAGCACATCCTTGTCGCCTGCTAAGCTAATGCCATTTAGTTTCATTTTAATATGTAACAACAGTATCTTTGGTTTGTTCTGTTCTAATTGTTGTTTCATAGTCCTATAAAACTTTACTACAAAAAAAAGTAATGCGGCTAAATTACTTCCTTGTATGTAGTGCGCCCGAATAGAACTTGAACCACTTATGCAATCACTTATGAATAACTGAAAGTTGCTGTTATGTAAATATGTCCGTAAATATGTTTACAGTCTATTAGTAAGTAAACAATCAGAATTTTTCACATTAAGTTTGGTATTGAACGCAAATCAAAGGTCTTCTGAACCGCAATGAGATTGATTTACCAATGTGAATCCAGTTGCAATGATTTTCTGTTACTATTTACATCTCAATGTAAATTTCTCTTCTAAACAGGCCTGTCTTTCCCCTGGTATTTTATACATAGTGTGGTGATATGAGAGGTTAGTGGTGTTACTCGACTAAGTGTAGACAGAGTGAGGTCAAGCTGTGTAAGTCCCTGCGTCTAATTGTTGATGATGTTGTTTTCTCAGGGTACCTATTCGCTACCTCTCTGAGATCTCACTCTGGGAAATTATTTTTGGGTGTGTTATATGGCTACGTGTCTAGGGTAATGCAGATATAGTGATGTGTCAATAAAACAAACACAACTTTAACTCAATATAATTGAATGAAGTAAGACTGTGTGTAAATTTATATAGTTATTTTACAATTTTTAATATTCCTGAACCTTAATTTTCTGGAACAGGAATTTTCAACTCAAAAGAAATGTTTCTTTATGTACAAGTTTAAATAAATATGGTGGACATCCTGTCCATAAAATAATATATCTAAAATATCAATATGTTTGTACTTCCTAAGGGAATATGTTAACACTGGATAAGAAGTCTGTCAATGATGGGAGGGTTAGTGTATGTCATCATGCCCCCCCCCCCCTTTAATTTCTTGTATTTTAGTGGAATGATACGGATGAGTCCTCATGTGCCACTTATAATGGACTTATCTTAAAATCTTGTCTGTGATGGTGGCTTGAGAATCTTCAAGAACTACCAATAATTCAGATTTTCCCTGGATGATTATGTGGCAGGAAGCTTGCAGATATATATGAAGCTCTCTCTGTGCCCACAGGTGCTGAATTTTTAGGGGTTATGTCACTTTTCACTTTGGCAATTCAACCCTGAAATAAGAAGGTTATGTTCCTCTCTTTATATCATATCTATAATATCATTCCACAATTTTATCAATAATACATTTAAAAGGAGGGTCAGCTAAGTGTGCCAACCAATTGCACCAAACCCTATTTTTGTTTGACCATTTTTCTTTCCAGTGTTTTCATACTGTTCCCATATGGCGGCAACGCCACTGACCCCTTAAGCATTGTTTTTCTTCCATAGAATCAGATGGTGTATACTGTAGTGAAATTGACAGAGATACAACGGTAAAATTCCTCCAAGGATAACATTTGAGGATAAAAACATAATGCGTAGGCTGCTGATGTACATGATCGCCTAGACCGCGGGTCATCACCCTCCATAAAATTGACTTGCTAGAATAGGAGGGGAACGGAGGATCAAAAAGGAAAAAAAATATGACTGGAAAGGCTAAAGAGACGCAATTGGGGGGGGGGGGGGGGGGGGGGGGAGGGGGGGGGGGGGGGGGGGGGGGGGGGGGGGGGGGGGGGAGGGGGGGGGGTGGGGGGGGGGGGGGAGGGGGGGGGGGGGGGGGGGGGGGGGGGGAGGGTGGGGGGGGGGGGGAATGGATGAAAGTAAAAAAAATTCAAGTCCCCCAAATTGACACGAGGTACGGAATTGGACGTTTTGCGATACCAAGCGCTTGATTTGAATTTGAGCGGAAGAACGCAGATGTTAGGAATATTACAAAAATTTAAAAAGTAATTTTTCTTAATATTAATGTTAGGAATATAAAAATTAGCTGGCCGGATGGCCTATTCTGAGCAATGAAATAATATGATCTTAATTTTACAAACGGATAGATAATATTGAAGATAATGACAAAAGACAGTGTAGTTCACATCATCGCTAGACTATATTGAATCTAAAAGTGTCACAATTTGCACACAAAAACACGACCTTGGGAACAGGTGTTCAAAGTTACTTATTATGGAGGAGAGGGTTTTTGAGCGGTAGCTGTGTCTAAATATAACTTTTTACGACAAAATTTTAAGGGGAGAGAAAGGTTGCTTCAAAAATCAAGCACATTTTTTTTTGAAACACAAGTAGAGACGGACAGACTAACAGATAACCATCCATACTTGACTGAAGCATGACTGAAATGACTTTAGTGTAGAAATTTGAAATTTAAAGTACAACTAGGCAGTGATTGGCCACAGACAATCATATCATTAGCGCTCAGACGCGAAAGTGGGGTCATTCTTCAATAATTGTTCAGTGTTAGACACAGATTTTAAAGTGTGGTGTTTTCCCATATGAAAGACAGTGAATAAATTTAGGGACGCCATACTATAGCCAGCAGCTCAGCTGAGTTTTGCTAGCAATTCTGTGTTATGTATTCATAATCTGGTAAGATTGAAATTATTTCTTTATATATTTTGAATATTGTTTCATGTTCGAGTGATTTGATACTGCCATATCAAAATCTAGCCTTACAAACAAGTAGGGATTTTGCTCTAGACCCCCCGCCCAAGTCAGGGTCTAGGGACTAACAGTGTACATAAACTACAGCAAGGATTATGCAAAATAAATCAAGCGTTGAAACAGATTACCTATCTTCTTTTAGGGCCGACAACTAATAATTATTTTTCAGAATCTATAGTCTGGGAGGATCTATCGGATGTAAACCCACCATGGTAACTGTGCTGTTTGGTCAGAGAGATCTGACCTGTCTGTATGATGTGGTTGTTGTGTCAGTGTGGTGTCCAGACGTGGGTATAGAATAGATTTTGACACATAGCCCATACTTTGATTGCAGAGCTGTGAGTTTTCTATCGACAACAAAGCAGAGTCTATTCGGTGGGTGACTTTACTCGAGTGTATCTGTGCAGTTCTTGTGACAGAGACCACCATTATTGCCCGCCAGCACGGAGAGGTGGGACCGCAAGTTTTCAGCACCAGAGCTACAAAAAGATGAGTGAGCCTCTGGTCTGCTGGACATTCACCAACTATTGGTAGTGACTAATATCCCCATAAAAATTCCCACCATTTTCTGGACAATGTGTAGTCAATATAGACAGGTGTGATGAGGCCACCCCAACAGCACAAACAGTAACTATCCTCCCAAAGAGATGACTACTCGAACTTTTTTTTTAATAAAACTAACTAGTCTAGTACTTAAATATGTACACTCCTGCATTTATTATGTAACATTCCATGCATTTTTTTTCATAAATTTTCAATCCTTCTTTTAAAACAAGTTCTGGTCAAAATAAAACTTGATCCAGAACAAATAAATGTAATATAATTATATCAAAAACTTTATACACGTGAGTTAGTTCAGTGTATTTTAACACTTGTTAATCTTATTAGTCTTCTTAAATGTCTGTGGGTGTATTTATAACTAACACACCACATTACACATCATTACCCTAGACACTTTACGTAGCCACATTCATTAAGAAAAAAAAAAATTAAGTGTGAGGTCGTAGTGGTAGCAAGAAAGGCCTTCTGATAATTCTCAACTACATTTTATCTCAGGAGCCTTCACAGCTGGCCTCATACAAGTTACATGTAGTAATAACACCATCATACAATACCATCAATACCACTACATAAATTGGGGGCTCGTCCGGGATAATTAGCCCAACAGTAAAATTAGGATCTCCTGGTGGGAGAAATAAAAGTAGGGAAATAAATTGTAAAATTTCCTTTAAAATTAAAAGTGTCCCTGCAGATAAAAGTTGGTGAATCTTCACAGCCAGTAATAATTAATTAGTTAACTGGTTAGTTAGAATTAGTTAGACTATAGTCATATAGTAATTAGAAGTACTTAGTGTATTTACTGGTTAGAGATTTATCTTGTATATTATTATATTGTCCAAAAAGTATGGCAGAGCTAGCAAAGTTTAGATCAGCTGCTGTGCTCACTGCGAAGGAGATGGGGATGGATGGTCAAATTTTAATTCAATACGTAACGACTGAATGTGATAAATATATTGAAAGGGAAGATAGAAAGGTAGCTGAAGAGAAGAGGTTACAAATTGAGGCTGATAGAGAAATTAAGAGGCTGCAGATTGAGGCAGAAGAAAAACGACAGCAAAGGGAGGCAGAAGAAAAACGACAGCAAAGGGAGGCAGAAGATAAAAAGGCCGAAAGGGAGGCAGAAGATAAAAAGGCCGAAAGGGAGGCAGAGGAAAAAAGGTTGACTGCCGAAAGGGAGGCTGAAGATAGAAGGTTGCAGAGGGAGCACGAATTACGACTAAGGGAGCTGGAATTACAAGGCCCGGCCCCTGAAAATGGTGCCAGCCCTTTTGCCTCAGATGCTACGCCCAGTATGGGAGCCTCAAACTCAGCTATGGGGTTTCATTTAGACCATTTTGTTGAGAAAGACGATGACATAGAGGGGTACCTAGGACGTTTTGAGTTATTAGCTACTACATATGGGTTAGAGAGAGAGAGGTGGAGTTTAAAGCTATCACAGGGATTGAGGGGTGCTTCTTATGAAGTATTTGCCAAAATGAACAGGGAAGACCAAGACAATTATGACATGTTAAAGCAGGCTTTGTTATTAAGGTACGAGAAGAATGGTGAATTTTATCGTAAGAGATTTAGAAATGCCAAACTGTTGTCTGGGGAGACATACCACCAATTCTCTGCCAGACTAGAAACCTATTTGGAGAAATGGACGGCTCTGGGGAAGACCCAAGATCTTAAAGAAATGATCATGATTGAGCAATTGAGAGAGTCCATGGCTCCAGACATGAGAAAATTTCTCATGGAACAGGGTGCAGAGAAGTTGGGGGAAATTTTAAATGTTGCTGAGAGGTATCAGGCAGCTCAGGCAGAGGTAAGTGGTGCTAAGAAGAAGCACATAGACAATTTTAAAGCTCCACAGCAATTTAATAAATTTGATAATAGAGAGCAGGGAAATAAGGGTAGGACAAACTTTGAGCGGCCAAGAAATGACTATCGCGACAGAAACTCACAGTTCAATGACCAAAAGTTCAATGAAAGAAAACCGTTGAACCAAGGAAAAAGATGGTGTAAATGGTGCAAGAAGGATAACCATAACACCGAATTTTGTAGAAGGAAACCTTCAAACATTGCTGCAATGAAGTCGGGGACGCAAAGATTAAAGGTTAATCCTAAGGGACAACAGGAACCTTATCACCCCCCAGTTTGTGAGGATGTTATTTGTAATGGGGTCACCATAAGGTGCCTTTATGATACAGGTTTGGATTATGATTCAGTTGTGAAGTCTAGCCTAGTGGACCCAAGTCAGTATACCACAGAAACAGTGGAAATACAAGGGGCGACTAAGGACATACCACTCATGACACTTCCCATCGCAAGGATAACGGTGAAAACTCGCTATGTGGAAGGAGAAATCAGAGCAGCAGTGATAGATGAACCAATCTACCCTCTGATATTGGGGTGTAGATACGTCTTCTTGGGGAATCCCGAGAAACCTGTGATCATGGCGACAGTGCAGACCAGGTCACAGAAGAAGGAGGAAGAAGGTGAACCTATAAATGCTCATCCAGAGGAGATGAGGAAGGCGCAGGCTGAGGATAGGACACTCCAGCCAGGTTTTAAAAAATTACCCAAATGCCACACACCTCCGAGCAAGGGGGAATATTTCATGAAGAACAAACTCTTATACAGGAAGGCCGGAACTGGAACAAATGGTCACAACCAGCTGGTTCTTCCCATTGCATATAGAGAGAAAGTGATGGAACTCGGACATGCAATCCCCTTCAGTGGTCACATGGGGATCAGCGCCACAGGACAGCGTATAGCTTGTCATTACTTCTGGCCAGGGATAACGGAGGATATAAAAAGATATGTCAAATCCTGCCCAGAATGTCAAAGGGTAGCTCCAAAGCACTGGACTGCCCCTGCAACTCTAGGGGAAATGCCCATAGTGGGAACACCTTTTGAGAGGGTTGCAGTGGATATTGTAGGACCTCTCACTCGGACCAAGAGGAGGAACAGTTACATCCTTACTCTGGTGGACACTTGTTCTATGTGGGGAGAGGCGGTAGCCCTGCCATCAATTGATTCAAAACATGTAGCAGAGGCACTACTTACAATATTTACCCGATTAGGATTCCCGCATCAAATCTTGACGGATAATGGTTCTCAGTTCAAGGGGAAACTAACGGAAGAAGTTTTTAAGCTATTTCAAGCCAGGCACTTTCATTGTAGTCCGTACCATCCACAAGGGAACGGCCAGGTAGAGAGGTTCAATGGGACTCTCATTTCTATCCTGAGAAAGCTGGCACACGAAAAACCGGATCTGTGGGATCAATTCCTGCCCGCCGCATTGTTTGCGTACCGGGAGGTACCACATAGTTCAACCGGGATGGCTCCCGCAACTCTGCTATTTGGGAGGCCAATAAAAGGGCCTTTAGAAGCTCTATTAAGGACCTGGACAGATGAGAAGGCGGAAGAGACTGTTACCTCATCGTATCAATATGTGAACGAACTGACCACTCGTTTGAAAGCTGGATGGAAACTGGCAAATGATAATTTGAAACAAGCCAGGAAGAAACATGCAGCATATTTTAATAGGAAGGCAAAGGACAGGGAACTGGCAGTCGGAGAGAAGGTGCTGCTTTTACTACCCGGAAGCCAGAATAAATTACAAATTGGTTGGCAAGGTCCATATACGGTTCTAGAGAAGGTGTCTAGAACAAACTATAAAATTGACAAAAAGGGGAAGGAAAAAGTTTATCATGTAAACCTGTTAAAGAAGTATCTGGACAGACCACTCCAGGAAAGCACCCCCTTATTGACCTTAGCTATTGCAACCCAGATGCAAAAGGAACCACTCACCTCACATGAATACCCATTACATCCTTGTGAAACAGCAGCACAGGTAAAAGTCAGTAAGCACCTGACTAAAAACCAGAGGGAGAGAGTTCAAAAGGTTCTGGAGGAACATACAGATGTATTAACAGATAAACCAGGCCATACAAATTTGCTACAGTATGACATGAAACTGGTAGACTCAAACCCAATCTGTATGAGAGCCTATTCTATTCCGTTCGCGAAGGAGAAGGCATTAAAGGAAGAAATAGATTATTTATTGAAGGAGGGGATTATTTCGCACAGTGAATCATCTTTTAGTTCTAGTGTCGTTTTGTTGAGGAAACCGTCTGGGGAACACAGACTGTGCATAGATTACAGGAAACTGAATGCTGTCACAGAAGGACAAGTGGATCCATTACCAGACACAAAACAGCTATTTGCCAGACTGAACAAGGCAAAATACTTTTCAAAGGTGGATCTTAGTAAAGGCTATTACCAGATCCCAGTGAAGCCTGAAGTGAGACCTTATTTGGCTTTTAGCACTTCGGATGGACATTATGAATTCAATATGCTACCATTCGGACTGAAAAATGCTCCGAGTGTGTTTTCAAGGATGATGCGAAAATTGTTGGACCCCCTGAATAACCCATGTATCACAAATTTCATGGATGATATTCTCGTCGCCACCGAGACATTTGAAGAACACATTGAAGCTCTGGAGATGTTGTTTGATAGACTTCGGGAGGCGAACTTAACTGCTAGGCCAACAAAATGTTGTATTGGATGCAAAGAGTTGGAATTCTTGGGGCACACTGTATATCAGGGTAATATGACCCCTGATCCTAAGAACTTGGAAAAACTGCAGAGAGCACCTAGGCCGCAAACAAAAAAGGACGTGCGATCATTTGTGTCGTTATGCGGATTTTATCAGAAATACATCAAGAATTTTAACGCTATTTGTGCTCCTCTGACTGATCTGACTCGCAAGGGACTTCCAGATAAAATTATTTGGACTGCACAATGTGAATTAGCGTTCCAAGAGTTAAAGGAAAAACTCACTAGCAAGCCTATTCTCAAACTGCCTGATTTGACACAGGACTTTGTCTTAAGAACCGATGCAAGTAATGTAGGACTTGGAGGGGCTTTGTTGCAAAGATCATCTGCACCTGATGGGGAACTTAAACCAGTCGCTTATGCAAGCCGCAAATTGAATAAGGCGGAACAAGGATACTCCACAAGCGAAAAAGAATGTTTAGCATTAATCTGGGCAATAAAGAAGTTTCAAATCTATCTGTATGGTAGGACATTTGTGGTGGAGACGGATCATCAGCCTCTCGTGTTCTTGTCTCAGGCTAAGCATGAAAACGCAAGATTGCTGAGGTGGTCTTTATTGCTTCAACCTTATCAGTTTAGTATCCAATATATCCCAGGCAAATTGAATGTCGGTGCAGATTTCCTCAGTCGGCACCCCTGTGATCAAAATTAGAGTAATGGCAGACGTGAGGAGTAATTTTACCTATGTGTATCGCTGGTTTTGGAACTTGCCATAGGCATGTTTTCAGGTGGGGAGATGTGTAGTGAAATTGACAGAGATACAACGGTAAAATTCCTCCAAGGATAACATTTGAGGATAAAAACATAATGCGTAGGCTGCTGATGTACATGATCGCCTAGACCGCGGGTCATCACCCTCCATAAAATTGACTTGCTAGAATAGGAGGGGAACGGAGGATCAAAAAGGAAAAAAAATATGACTGGAAAGGCTAAAGAGACGCAATTGGGGGGGGGGGGAAATGGATGAAAGTAAAAAAAATTCAAGTCCCCCAAATTGACACGAGGTACGGAATTGGACGTTTTGCGATACCAAGCGCTTGATTTGAATTTGAGCGGAAGAACGCAGATGTTAGGAATATTACAAAAATTTAAAAAGTAATTTTTCTTAATATTAATGTTAGGAATATAAAAATTAGCTGGCCGGATGGCCTATTCTGAGCAATGAAATAATATGATCTTAATTTTACAAACGGATAGATAATATTGAAGATAATGACAAAAGACAGTGTAGTTCACATCATCGCTAGACTATATTGAATCTAAAAGTGTCACAATTTGCACACAAAAACACGACCTTGGGAACAGGTGTTCAAAGTTACTTATTATGGAGGAGAGGGTTTTTGAGCGGTAGCTGTGTCTAAATATAACTTTTTACGACAAAATTTTAAGGGGAGAGAAAGGTTGCTTCAAAAATCAAGCACATTTTTTTTGAAACACAAGTAGAGACGGACAGACTAACAGATAACCATCCATACTTGACTGAAGCATGACTGAAATGACTTTAGTGTAGAAATTTGAAATTTAAAGTACAACTAGGCAGTGATTGGCCACAGACAATCATATCATTAGCGCTCAGACGCGAAAGTTGGGTCATTCTTCAATAATTGTTCAGTGTTAGACACAGATTTTAAAGTGTGGTGTTTTCCCATATGAAAGACAGTGAATAAATTTAGGGACGCCATACTATAGCCAGCAGCTCAGCTGAGTTTTGCTAGCAATTCTGTGTTATGTATTCATAATCTGGTAAGATTGAAATTATTTCTTTATATATTTTGAATATTGTTTCATGTTCGAGTGATTTGATACTGCCATATCAAAATCTAGCCTTACAAACAAGTAGGGATTTTGCTCTAGACCCCCCGCCCAAGTCAGGGTCTAGGGACTAACAGTGTACATAAACTACAGCAAGGATTATGCAAAATAAATCAAGCGTTGAAACAGATTACCTATCTTCTTTTAGGGCCGACAACTAATAATTATTTTTCAGAATCTATAGTCTGGGAGGATCTATCGGATGTAAACCCACCATGGTAACTGTGCTGTTTGGTCAGAGAGATCTGACCTGTCTGTATGATGTGGTTGTTGTGTCAGTGTGGTGTCCAGACGTGGGTATAGAATAGATTTTGACACATAGCCCATACTTTGATTGCAGAGCTGTGAGTTTTCTATCGACAACAAAGCAGAGTCTATTCGGTGGGTGACTTTACTCGAGTGTATCTGTGCAGTTCTTGTGACAGAGACCACCATTATTGCCCGCCAGCACGGAGAGGTGGGACCGCAAGTTTTCAGCACCAGAGCTACAAAAAGATGAGTGAGCCTCTGGTCTGCTGGACATTCACCAACTATTGGTAGTGACTAATATCCCCATAAAAATTCCCACCATTTTCTGGACAATGTGTAGTCAATATAGACAGGTGTGATGAGGCCACCCCAACAGCACAAACAGTAACTATCCTCCCAAAGAGATGACTACTCGAACTTTTTTTTAAATAAAACTAACTAGTCTAGTACTTAAATATGTACACTCCTGCATTTATTATGTAACATTCCATGCATTTTTTTTTCATAAATTTTCAATCCTTCTTTTAAAACAAGTTCTGGTCAAAATAAAACTTGATCCAGAACAAATAAATGTAATATAATTATATCAAAAACTTTATACACGTGAGTTAGTTCAGTGTATTTTAACACTTGTTAATCTTATTAGTCTTCTTAAATGTCTGTGGGTGTATTTATAACTAACACACCACATTACACATCATTACCCTAGACACTTTACGTAGCCACATTCATTAAGAAAAAAAAATTAAGTGTGAGGTCGTAGTGGTAGCAAGAAAGGCCTTCTGATAATTCTCAACTACATTTTATCTCAGGAGCCTTCACAGCTGGCCTCATACAAGTTACATGTAGTAATAACACCATCATACAATACCATCAATACCACTACATATACAATGTTCTTCTTGTGACCTATTAAATATTTTGTACAAATATCCCATGTAGGTTTTCATGTGTTATTTGAACACTCATGCTCTGCAGAAAACTGCTAGTAGCGTTTGGACTTACAGTCGTAATATTTTATGGCTATATTCAAACATTTTTACACATTTTATTTCACTTTCCCAATAAATCTGCTTTAGGCACATTCCTACTTGGTTGTCGTAATCTTCTTCCAATAGGCAATGTCGAACAACACAATTTTATGGCGCACTGTCTGTGTGGCCTGTACATGCTAATAAAATATCAATAAACTTATTTATCTTACCGCAAGTAAAGAATAAAACACACAATCACAAGATTGACTGGTGGTTAATGGTTCAGTTCAGACCGCTATTGTCCAGACGGCAAAGGCATTCAATATCAATACTTTTCATCTGATCTCAATCTGGCTGTGGTTTTAGTTTTCTCAAATGGCGGACTATGCCGGCAGACAGTTAATTTTATTGCGCCCTCCTAAACTACAATTAACCAATCAGAAACGCGTTAAGAAAATTTAACTTTTCCGAAGGCTATCAAATTGAGCAGTTCAGAAGTGTGTTTGTCCGTCTGTCATAAGTTTATTTATACAATATCTTTGTGATTAATGGGTCGATTTTTAATATTGAACGTGATTATTAAACAGACAACTGTCCTCTATCTTCCTATATAGGTTTCTTTTAATTATTTGTCCCCTTTTATTTAAACCCTCTTTATTTATAAAGAAATACATTATCTAAGTTTTTCCAAACACACCGATTTGGCTGGCTTCCACCTCCCCTCTGCCCTATTAAGACGAGGTACCAAGTTGGTTAGTGGCCAAAATTGTACGGCGTTCGTTCATAAATAATTGGGAAGGGTAGAGCGTGTGTGTGTTTGGGGGTGGGACTTTTTACGCTTGGTGTTAGAAAATTCCAACCTTTTTTTAAATGTGGCGGTTAGATTTTACTATGGCCTTGAGACATTTTCAAATACTGTAGCTATTAATAGATTTTAGAGGACATTAGTTAATTTTCAAGCGGCAAATTTGCCTTTGGCCTTCAGACCAAGGTCAAACATAGAATTTATTTATAGATTTTTAACGTGGTAGTAGAAAAATGCAAATATTGTGTCCAATTTTTTAGCGGTAGGTTTGACCTTGCCCTTGACAAATTTCAAACATAGTAGTTGTGTTATAGGTTGGAAATTTACGTTAACTAGATTTTTGAATCGGGGAAATTTGAGCGGTATGTCACACAGAGGACTTTACAACACATAGCATCAGAAAATATGTCCATTAATATGACAGAGTCAAAACACTGGCTTTGGGCTGGAACTTTACGAACTTCATCGATCGAATGTTTCCGTTGTCTCCTTGGTCTAGTTGTTAATGGCGTCTCTGCATGAGTTGGTTAAACTCATCGATTCTAAATCCCTGCTGAGCCATTTTTGTTTTGTGAGTGTGTGTGTGTGTGTGTGTGTGTGTGTGTGTGTGTGTGTTTTAATCTGGAGGAGGTAGGAGAATTTCATTACGTGTTTTCCATTGTCTTTTTTATATTACTAGCTATTCCTTCTGGGGTCATGTTTTGTTCTTCACTTCTTTGGTCCCTGTCCGCTGACTGACGAAACAATTAGTGATGATCACGCATGGTGGCGTCTTGTAGGGCAGCAATAAACTGTCTCCACTTCGCTCCGTCGGCGGTCATCCTTGGTGTGGTGCCCTAACTCTGGTTCCTGCTGTGCATCTTTGCTTCCACAGTTCTCCGCCGAGTTGTTTTTGATCGGCCTCTTTTTCACCTTCCTCCTGAGATCCATAGTAGGCCGATATTGGTGATGGTGTCATGGTCTCTTCTGAGGGAGTGGCTAGCCCAAATCCAGCGTCTACCTGCGATGATAGTGTTTTTGGCTAGAAAGTTCGAAGAATTGTCCTACAAGCCTTGTACGACATGCTTGAAGGAACAATAATCTTTTTTTTTTCCGTTGTCTTATAAGAGACCTACAGAAAGTACACGACGTAACTGTTTGATTTGCTCGTCGCCAAAAGTTTATTTGTAGTGACAACAAACTTTGAAATTGTGATTTTAACGCAACAAATTCATATTTCCTGACATTAAACAGCCGACGTCACACTGTGAATTAACCTTTGATGTATATAGTAAAACATGATTAACCAAAAAGTATTGATTTATTTGATTGAATGGGCACTCCCTGTCTATAGATTGTATATCCTCACGTGTACCTATTGGTTTGGTTTGGTTTTAAGGACCATATTCGTTGCGAGAAAGGGAACAGGTCGCCCCACATCTCGATGCTGAACCTAGTATAGTGCAGTCTCTAACATTTCACTCCCCTACAGCAGTATCTGCTATGGGACTGCCTTTAGCTAACTGATTTATTTGGACATCTTATAAGAAAAGCTGGGAAGTAGTGCCTAATATTAGACCACCCCAGGACAGCACTGCTATAGTGGTATTGTCTATGAACACGTAACGTAGGATTTATTAAATCGTACATGCTAAATCAGAAGATTTTGGTAAAGATAACTGAACGTACATAAAAGTATCGTTCGATTGACCCAAAAAAAACGTGGCAGAACTAAAAAAAAATAATATGTTCTGGAAGAAATCAAAACAGATGCATTTTAATCTGTGGTAGTAAACCTCAAAAAGACAAAAATAAGAAAAAGTGGAGATGACAACTTTGCAATGATACTGGTTTCACGCCGTATCAAAGCTTTTCGCAGCGTCTTAGCCAACACTGTGAAGGGGAGATAACTTTATCGCGTCTATTCCCAGATGGTGTTATCTCCCTTCATTAATCTGCGTCTATCATTTCGAGGTACTGGCCAGACATGTCTTCTTGTCAGACAGCTGAATGTTTTCACCCGACATTTATTAAGGAAAAACATGATTTGTTATAACGGGGATGGTAAACCAGACTAAGTCTCAAGTCTAAGCTAGGGTGGCCAGCACTGTTTTCTCCTAGTAGTCAGCAGTTTTTTAGGTTTGGTATACGTTTTCGCAGACACATTTTCTGTTTTGCTGGAAAATATTCGAGTGTATTTGATGGTAGAATACTAAATATTTCAGGGCGATTGAATGGGCACTTCCTGTCTTTAAATTTTATATCCTCGCTTGTATCTCAGGGCCGTCTTAACAGCATTGTTGGCTCTGGCCAAAGCAATGCATTGGGCTCCTACCAGCCCTACCCACACACGGGAACAAAAATTATGTCTTATGAACAATATAGCAGCATCCCAGCATGGGGCCCCTAGAATCGTGGGGCCCCTGGGCACTGTTCAGTGTGACCATGCCTTAAGACGACACTGTTGTATCTATTGGGTTGGTTTGGTTTGGTTTTAAGGACCTTCTTCGTGGCACACGGACAACTCCATCAGTACCGTACTCCGAGCCTCTCCATGTGATCACACAAGTAGGATCTCCCCGTAGCACCGGTGAGGATCCCAATGTGTGTATACAGGAATCACACATTCTATAAATATTTTTGTGGTGGGTAGGTTTCCTAATTTTTTTTATTTTCCAGGGCAGTGACCGTATGGCCTACTCTTTACGATTTCCAACTGCCGAGGAATTTTTAACGTGCGCAACTTGCACACGGGACCTCTTATTTTTTCGCCCTTATCCGAGAAGGCTAAGCATCCGATCTCACTACCCAGGAGATGAGAGGGGAGTATGACATCATTAGGAACACTGGTTCTGAAAAAAGAATTGCTATCAATTATATTCCCTGTACTTGGGAGCGAACCCGGTGCTTATTGGACATAATGAAACACATGTAAAAACAACTAATGTTAATGTTAGATAGCAATATAAACATTAAAATAACATTTCATTGGTTTTGACATTTATTTGATATAAGTTAATTAGATAGAAGTGAAGAAATACAAATTTAAAAATAGAAACAGACTTTTCAATCACACCGTATTTTGAAAATATCAGCTCTCCACTATATTGTAAGGCGCTGCGACTCAAGGATCGATCGGGGTGTTTTAAATACGTTTATTTATGAGCGCGAATGTCTGTGTCAATTTTTGATTTACTTCAGAGTTTCCGTTATACGCAGACTTTCTATTCATTTAATGATAAAATTAATGGATAAAAATATTCAGTTTTAACTCCTGATGCGTTACAAGTAGGATACGTGGTGTACATAACTGTAGATAAAAAGTTAGTATAAGCAATAGCCCCCTATTCGTTTGCTGACAATACACTCCTTAGTCTTTGATTGCAAATTGTATAACGGCTCACTAAAAATTCTAGTATGTATTCTGTAAAATACGTCTTAAATACTCACTGTACTCATAGTCGTTGTGACTAAATCGTCCGTTTTCTTTTTCTGGTCTTCAATTCTCTCCTGCTGTACTTACTCGACCAGTCCTTCTACGTGTTAATTCTTCCCTTGCTTATTGTTTACGCTTTCATCGATCGAGGTTATTACCTGACTGCTTTACCTGTTTTTGAAGCAATATTGACTTCTGTTTGTGCAGGGTGTATTGCGTACTAGATTGTAAGAACTTACGGCTAGACATAAAAGATTTTTGTAAGTAGCGAGACGGGTTGATTAAACAAACACCGGCAGACGGCATGGGCGAAAACCAAGACGTCTCTCCGGAAAGGTAGATAACAACCGTTGATACGTGGCAGATTTCACTGGAATGTTGGAAGATGACAATCTTGTTAATGATTTAGGCACGGAAAGTAATGACTCACTTTCGGTAGATTGACTTCTTTGTAATAATCAACTCCGAGAAAGTAACATCTTTGAGGAGATTATCAACTATAGATCTGAGATGTGATAAGTTGTTAAATATGAGAAGGAACAACGGAAGTGGCAAGACCTTATATGGTCATGGAGTTTGGAAATGACACGTAAAAGGCAATATATTATGTTGTTATGAAGTAATGATCTGCATGAGAGGGTGGAGGATAAACCCCTACCAATATCAGACGCCTTGATGATGGTAGGTTTAGAATGAAAATGCTAAGATAGACTGCTCCTGATTGGATCTCTCCACAACGAAGCAACATTTCTCTTATAACATATAGCTTTGTAACTGACTTTCAGTTTCGTCAAGGAGAAATCATAGACAGCCAGGAACACGGAATATTATGACCCCAATGTAGGACAGGCCATAAGACTGGACGTGAATTTAACATTAGAAGGTAGAAACTCCAGTCATCACTTTGCGCCTGAAGTTCTCGGATCCTACTTTAAGTGCATTTAGTTAGACCCTTAACTCACCCGAAGAGACGGCATCTTAAATCTTATACCCGATAATATTCGGACATTTCCTATGCAAAAAGTATGGGTCAGTAGTAAATATGTACATTTTATCCTTTTATATTTGTTTTTTAACATGTATAATTTGCTTGTGGGTGTACAGTTGCATATGAGGCTGGTAACATCATCACTGCAAATAACCTGCCACATAAACCACCACTGTAAGAGCTGTGACTACTTCGTGCGCGTTTCCTCACAAGGAACCAACAGCAGAGTTGGCCCCAGGCTCCATAGAGAGAAGGAAGTTAATGACGATATTATGGTGTACATACTTAATATACTAACTCTTTAGTACGTTTTATATGTATGTTTATGTATATTTCATTTGTCGCCTTCCGTTGTCCAAAAGCACTTTCATCCGACTCACTATGTCTAAAACTAATGCTCAGGGAGGATACAGATTCTGAGGAAGATGAAGTGATGGATGGAAGTAGAGGTTGCATGATGCTCATATCAGGAGACCCAATACTCAAAAGAGGCATTTGTTTCCCTCTTAGTTTGTTATAGAAGTTGCCAGAAGTCGACGCTAGACACCAACATCAGACGGGTCTTGAAGGCGCTTGGCAATCTTTGTAGTTACCCCAGACTTACTGTATGGCTACAGTCACCAGTTTTAACTATTGAAGATAAGGATCAGTCCAAGGCACCTGTGGGAAACAACAGCGACTGAAGCAGATGCCAACCGACCCCACACCGGCAGCTAAGTACCTAAACAGCACTATTGCAGATAGTCCACTGGACACTAACAATTTTGATTTTCTAAAAAAGTATCCAATACAATTTGGATCGTCCAAGGCGGGAAACATCAGTGCTTCATTATTTATAAACAACTTTATTTATTTTAATCTTATTAAACTAAAAGTGGGGAGAATAAAAAGTTCATGACAGTTTAGATGATCCCAGTTGTTATGCTTGTTTCTCTTTAAAATCCTGTGATTCTCCCTGAAGTAGAAGCATTATTCTTCTATTTATATCTCTGCCAAGAGTAATCTTGAGCGAGGGTTGACACCTTTGAAGACCCTCATTTTATACTCTAAGTTTGGCCACTGTTGGACCACTATTGCAGAGCAGGCAAGACAATACCGTCACAGTCATCATCATCATTATTTTGCTTTGTGCTCCTTACGGAACATGGAGCCACAACTGTAGTTGGTCCCTTGGCAGGAAGCCTGCACCAAGCAGTCATATGCTTTTGCAGCGGTGGCTTCTGTGGTAATTTGTTTTACATGATGAGGTCACCCCCCATCCCCCATGCCCAACCACATATTAGTCACCCTGTACGACATGCCTGATGGTGCAGTAGTCATATTCTTTATTTGTCTGCTTAGAGACTCTAGGGCACTACGCGGGGCAACTTATTGTGGGTTGGCATGGGCTTGCCAAGGGCGCACGAATTTCTGTGGAAATGTACAATTCCAATTCATAACTTCAGACGATGTACATTTTGTCTTTAAACACAATCCCGTGTATGTAACCTCCGACTTTCTAATTTATGATAGAGAAATGTTTCCAACCAGTTTGTCCACTTCCAGTTCAAAATTCCTAAAGGAGGTTTTTCTGTAGCTATCCATAACATATGGGGGCACTTGACTTAGTTAGTATTGTTCATTAATATAGACAGACAGACAGACAGACAGACAGACAGACAGACAGACAGACAGACAGACAGACAGACAGACAGACAGACAGACAGACAGACAGACAGACAGACAGACAGACAGACAGACAGATAGATAGATAGATAGGGTTTCGATGGTTGGCTGGGTTTTGAATGGATGTGTGGATGAATAGAAAGACAGACAGAGACAGATATATACTACTCGTCAAAATTCAAGGGCCACCCTATTATTTTCAATACACTTTTATATAAGCGCATAGAATGATTAAATGAAGGAAGTTTTTAGTAAAAATGGGTGCAATATCTTCCTCTGACAGTCCTCTATGCACGTTAAGCATAAAAACAACTCACCGAAAACCATGGTGATCACGTGCAATTTGGTTTGCTGACCATAAATTTACATTTTTAATCTGTTTTTTCAAACTTCCGTAGAACCAAACAGGTGAAGTAATCGTGCTGATTGACATTCCACGTGCAATGGCGACTTTTCGTGAACAGAGTTCACTTTTTTTTTTTTTTCCTTAACCAGCGGCACTTAGGCTTTCAGCCCTTCGGCCCAATGACATGTCATTGCGAGGCTGGGGAACCTGAGGACTTTCCTTCCAACCCGGTCAGGAGCTTCGCTCCTTCCCATCCACAGAGGGTTTATCACAGGAGCCGTTCAGGCTATTCAGTCAAATTTCCGGCCGTAAACATTTCTTCAAACACCGACGCCCGGGTTTGAACCATGAACACCTGGTCGCCAGTACAACGCCGAAGCCATTACACCAGCGCGGCTCCCTAAGAGAGACTCTTAACTTGTTTTACATTCAGCAGACTTAGGGTAGTTTCATCACTAGCAAAAACCATGCCACAGAGAAGAAGTCTTGACACCTTACAAAGAATGAGGGCTATAGCGTGGGTTGAAAGTGGTTTATCTGTCCGTGAGGTTGCTAGACGGCTTGCAGTGTCACACTCTACTATCCAAAGAATTTTGGAGAGATTTCAGGCCACAGGAAGTGTGGAGGATCGCCACCGGCCAGGTCGTCCTAGATGCACCAATAGACAGGATGACCGGTACCTCTTGTTGTCAGCCCTGCGCCATCGAACAGTGACTTGTTCCACTCTAAGATGTCAGCTGAGACAAACTGTAAACGTTAATGTCAGTCAAAGCACCATTCCCAGACGTTTACATGAATTTGGACTGGCTGCTCGACGTCCTGCAGTCAGAATCTTTCTTACTCCTGCTCATCGCAGAGCCCATGTTGCTTGGTGTCGCGAGCACATCCGATGGACAAGGCAACAATGGAGTCAAGTTCTCTTCACTGATGAATCTCGCTTCATTGTGTCATTCAATGATGGCAGGATTCGAGTTTGGAGACGACCAGGAGAGCGATTTACTGATGACACAGTTCGAGAGATGGATCGTTATGGTAGGGGTTCTGTCATCGTCTGGGGAGGCTTCTACAGACACGGCAGGAGCCCACTCTACATCATCCAAGGCAACTTGACCGGCCCAAGATACCAGAATGAAATCTTGAGACCAATTGTTCAGCCTGCTCTGGAGGCCATAGGTGGTAATGCAATCCTCCAAGATGATAACGCTCGACCCCATCGAGCTCGTGTGGTGAATGAGTTTATTCAGCGACATGGGATCATCAGGATGGCGTGGCCAGCTCATTCACCTGACCTTTCTCCGATTGAGCACCTCTTTGATGTCCTTGGTCGAAGATTGTCAACAAATCACCCCCTGCCAATGGATGTTGCACAGCTGACTGCATTTCTGCTTCAGGAATGGCAAGCTGTTCCTCAGGATACTCTTCGGACCCTTGTGGACTCGATGCGCCTACGCTGTCTTGAATGCCTTGCTGCAAACGGTGGTCATACCCGATTTTGAAATGTCTATTTGTCCAATATCTATTGTGTGACTTTTGAAAAGGTGGGTGACACTCTTCACAGCTTCATTGCGTTTGAATGTGTGTTTCCATTTCTTTACGTGACATGTCAATTTGGTATTCAATAAATGCCGTTTTGTTTGATACCAATTACGTTTATATCAGATTTGTTTTATGGTTTCAACCAAGGTTTTTCTAAGTGGCCCTTGACTTTTGACGAGTATTATATATACAGATAAATAGAACCATCAATATTTGTTAGTCTAATTCATGGATTCAAGAAACGTAACAGCGAATGACTGAAGGAAACAAGCTACATCTATTTTCTCCGAAACTGTAGTTCCAAATGATATGAACAACGTCTGTATAAAATCTCAGAAACACTGCACTTCATCTGCCCTGTACTCGTCGTTTGTGTGACTGTTTTACTGCGAGAGTAATCGACACAACTGGAGATTCGATCTTGTTACATTCTCATAATTTTCCAGCTGCTTGGACGAAAGCAGTGTACTTGTATCTCTGATAACTCTAGAGCAGCCTTTCTCAACCTTTATATACTGGAGGAACCCTTGAAATATGATTCAGGTCTCAGGGAACGTTGCATAAAAACTATTATATCTACAGCTCACGGCACGTTAGCGTGATGAGTAAGTTTTAAGTTTACTAATTCAGTAATAATTGTCAAGTAGAGAAGGATTTTTTTCTTTGTGGATCTGTTTATTTTGTCCAACGTATTAGCCCTACTCTTTTTGTATGGTTTCCTCCTCCCCCACAAGGGATATCAACTCTAAAGCAAGTCAGTAGTGTAGGTAGAAGTTTCAGTTTTTGCTTCTTTTTTAAAAAAATTTCCTACTTTATTATTTTTTTTACATGATCCAAGTAGGTCTAAAAGTCTTGTCACAAATTTCTGCTCTACAAGATGCTAATGAAATATAGTATTTCGGGATGGAAAGGATGACGTAATCAGCCTACCGCCCTCACCTTCGTGCAATACAGTGCTCACCAATTATCAACAGCCTCCCCTGTATCGCGTCATAAACCAAGAATGACCTCAACCAAATGAACACAGTCCTATTGCGCACTACCATACATGACTGCTCGATCACTGCCCACCACTGAGTGCGCTAACATCGCCTGGCACGTAAAGTTAAAAAAGAAAAAAGAACGTTTATTTTGTTTTCAATCACGAACTTTAGCGGAACTCCTAGCGACCTCTCGCGGAACATTAGGGTTCTGTGGAACCCAGGTTGAGAAACCCTGCTCTGAAGAATCGATATTCCTTTATTTCATCTTTCATAGAGTTCTTCGGGTGGTCTACAATTACAGGCAAACCCGTGATCGATCTTACTCCTACGATGTAGCCAGGTTTGGCAGTTCTTTAGAAAATATAGTCTTGAGAAGTTTTGAGAATTTGTGAAACACAGAGAGAAATATTTAGCATAATAGCAATATAGGTCACAAGCCAATGATGTACTTTGTTGACGTGGCAGCATTATGCAAGGGTCAGGCAAATATTGTACGATTTTAGCTGTCAATCTAATTTTAACAAGTTGGCGCTAAATGAAACTGAGAGAAAGAAAGTAAAAGAAATGGATAGCTACGGAGGAAGATTATTTGTTGATGGAGGCGAAAGTTGAGCTCTTGAAATTTAAATAATCATCATTTTTCGCATTTTCTTGAACTTGGAGCCACATTTACTGATTACCCCATTTTTTTCACCCCACCTTTAGAGGAAGCTCAAGTCGAAGCATATACTCTTGCAGGAGTATCTTCTGTAAACAATTTTTTTCTTGCTGACTTTGCAGACACAACCTTACGTTAGTCGCCTTTTACGATACTCTTGAGGGAGCGATAATCACGTGATTTGTTTCCTAAGAGATCCAAGGAAAATACATGAGGGAAAACTGATATAACTAAATCTTCAATATGGGACATATTCAATTAAACTGAATACTAACTCGATGAATTTTGACAGAGATTAAGAAATGAGGCTACGATGAATATTAAAAGTCACCGTATGTTTAATCATAAGTAAATACGACTACCTCATCATGTACATACGACTACCTCATCATGTACAACAAACTTTTACTGAAACAACGTCTGTAAGAGCATGTACATGCTTGAGGCTGGTTTCATGTTAGGGGACCAGCTGTAGTGGTGGTTTCACGCTCCATGAAGAACGAATATGAAATTCATGATGATGCTGATGATGTAGAGTTAAGCCAGTTGTCGTGGCTCGCGGCATAGGGGATCCTGACTCTCCACAGATCTCGTTTTTTAATACTGTCTGTCAGTTGTTAGTATGAATAGATTATATGATAACTTGTTATGTGAGCGGAAATATGCGCAGCAACCTGTGTTTTGATGGTTTTAGAAAACAATGCAGAGAAATTGTCGAATACAAGTAACCTGTATTCTCATACAAGATAGCTATAGCACGTTTCACTAGCTTTGCCCAACTTCAAAATGCTATATCTCAGCGAATATATAACGCATATAAGTGAAATTTTGTGTATGAATTTGAAATGGTATAGACCCTATGAATTAAATTTTTCATTAAAATGCGGCCATTGGTTTCAATTTTCGTTTCTTTGCGATATAATATCAAAATTCTACTTGCCAACACACATCACACATCACACACACACATATTGAAATGTCTACAGTAAATTATATGACCTAATTTGCACATGATTGGTTTATCAAACAGTTGGCATGATTTTAGCGTGAAATTGCACTTCTTGTACATAAAACAATTTATATCCGGTGTTACGCACACATTGTCAATCAGTGGCGTGTCTACAAAAAGTATTGTGTGGTTAAGTAGGAAAAATGAGTCTGCGAGTACATTTTATGACATTACAGCAAATCACAAATAGGATTTTTAAGTATTTCTGCAATGAAGCTACTCGAGGAAAACTATATCATTCTATTTCAAACCCACAAAAGAGGACTATTCATGCCTTGGGGATAAGCAAACGATCATTGCACCGCTGGATAGCGACATCTGAAATTTCTAATTCCAGTGTTTTACACACGAAAATTAGGCCAAGAGTGGTGGATAATTTTGACAGAGAATTGATCCGCAGAGAAATTTGCAATATGTTTCACAATAATGAGGCAGTGACTTTAAGAAAATTGAAAATTTGGTTAAGAAAGAATAATGACATTGATATTTCCAAATCTACGCTATGGAGGACTATTAGGAGTTTGGGATTCACTTTTAGAAAATATGTTGGTGGTAGAAACCTTATTTGTGAGAAGCCTCATATAGTTGCAATGAGATGCAAATATTTACGCAAGGTCAGAGAAATGAGAAGAGATTGTTATGATTTTGTGTATTTAGATGAAACTTGGATCAATGCGCACCACAGTAATGAACGAGAATGGCAATCATCTGATGGGACAACTAAGAGACTAGTAGCTTCTAAATAATACTGAACTCATATTTGTTTCAAAATCCACAGATAATAGGGATTATCATACAGAGATGAATGGCAAGATATTTCAAGATTGGATTCGTGAATCATGTACTTCCTTCATTGGATAGACCGTCGTGTTTGATATTGGACAATGCTTCATATCACAACGTTGTGGCACCAGAAGAAAAAGTTCCTAATTCATCAAGTACTAAAGATGTAATAAAGATATGGCTGACCAAAAACAACATTCCATTCAACGAAATGTCCCTGATGCCTGAATTACTTGGAATTGTAAAAAAGACACAGCATACAAAGATATTTCACATAGACAAGGGCAATCCTTGAACATGGTCACATATGTTTAAGATTGCCTCCTTACCATTCTCACTTAAACCCAATAGAATTAGTCTGGGCTAAAATTAAGGAACAGGTAGCAACAGAAAATAGAACGTTCAAATTAAAAGATGTTGAAATACTTACAAAAGCCGCCATCTCCAATATAGCCAGGGATTATTGGAAGAAATGTGAGAACCATGTGTTACAAGAGGAAGAGGAATATTGGACGAATGATGGTGTGTCCTTCATTCAGCAGAGATTGATTATCAATTTCTCAGAGACATATGATTATGATTCGGATGAAGTCTAATTTCTTTAAAGATGACCTTACCGTTATAAACAAGCACAGTAGAGGGGCAACGTTCCATTATGATATTTATGAACCGCAAAGTGGTGATACCTATTGAAATAATTAGACCAATGAAGGTCCAGTTTGGTAGCGCACTAAATGTCAATGACAAACAATGTCACGAGTATCTCGCATGCAGATCATTTAAGAAATCATCTTCAACAGGTATTCATATGCAAACGTGATGGCCACATTATTGTAATAGTAGACACGTCTATGCCTAATCAATTCACAGAATCTGTGACTGAAGTGGTAAAATTTCTTTTCTTGATACACAATAATTAGTATGCCGACAAAGATCAAAGGATTTCATCCGTTTATGGGAACTAGACAAGATGCACAGATATAAAGTATATATTTGTTGGGTCTAACCCAATATAACATCGTATGCAAAAAATGGCATTAATACGTTGGACGGTTAATCAGATAATTACATTTGTTTGAGGGCAAAGCTAGTGAAACGTGCTATAATTAGTTAGTTAGTTGGTGAATTAGTCAGTTGGTGAATTAGTTAGTTGGTTAATTAGTTAGTTAGTTAGTTAATTAGTTAGTTAATTAGTTAATTAGTTAATTAGTTAGTTAGTTAGTTAGTTAGTTAGTTAGTTAGTTAGTTAGTTAGTTAGTTAGTTAGTTAGTTAGTTAGTTAGTTATGACCTTGGCTTCGTTATTTGACCAGATAAGCCAGTGATCACATTCTTCCATAGTCTTTTCAGCGCCACATTCTGTCAATTTCTCTCGGTTTATCTTAAATTATTCATTACAGCCAACGGATTTCTTTTCCATGTGCCCCAATAGTTTTGACCTGTTTTCATAATCTGCCTTTTGTCTTGAGAAACTTTTTGTATTCACATTTCCACTGCTAGTTGAGCAAACCTTTGAGAACTTTAATGCTAGTTTTCCCGGGAACACAGAAGGCAGTAGGGGGTAAAACAACAACGAAAGACATTGAAAGAAAAAACACCAACCAAATTAGAAAACGTTTTTATGGAAAGAGTTGGTTAACGCGGTTTAAATGAATACACAGCCTCAAAAACGAAATTGGGAAGGTTTTGGAGCCTTATTGTTCTTCGTCCTTGTGTTTCTTATTTGTACTGTTCTTTTGCTTGTTTGTCTTTATTTTGTTCTCTGTGCTTTCTCTACACATTCTTTTTATCTCCTTTAATCTTCGCATTGTCGTACCGTGTCTAGTGTCATAAGAGATCATGTCTCTCCACAACTTCCTGTCTCCAGTGCAATTTATCAATTCTGTTGTTGACTTCCTTCCATGCCACGATGTCAAACTGTCCAGTATTTGCTCTCTTTGTCTTCCTCTATTTCTTTTTCCTTTAATCTTACCTGTTGTTACGATATATTCCAGCTTTCCTCTTCTCATAACATGCTCAGATAAAATGGATTGTTTCTTTCTAACTTGTGAAATAAGTTTCCCTGCGCATTGGCCTCTTTCAGGACATCCGCATTACTCTTTTTGGCTGTCCATGGTATTTTTAACATTCTTCTGTAAAACCACATCTCTGTAGCCTCTAGTGTTTTCTCTACTTGTTTACTAAATGTCCATGACTCACTCCTATACGTCAGGATTGGTTCTATATAACACTGAAAAACTCTCATTCTTACTTCCAATGACAAAGAATTGTTGCATAAAATACTCTTCATTGTATAGAATGCTATTTTTGCCTGAGCTTTCTGCTCTTCACTTCTGAGATGCATCTTCCATCCGTTGTTATTAAGGTGCCCAGGTATTTGAATCTATTGACCTGTTTTAAAACTGTTCCATTTACTTTGATAGTGCTTTCTGGGGAAGCCATTTTCTTTGAGACGACCATTACTTCTGTCTTTTTGCTATTAAGGTTCAGGCCTTTATTTTCACTTTCTGTCATTATTTAATCAACGATTTCCTGCAGCTCCTTTTCACTTTTTAAACATTAAGACTGTATCATCAGCGTATCTCAAGTTGTTTATATTATGTCCGCCAAATAATATTCCTCTAGGGGTCTCATTATATTTTCACTGTACAGATTAAACAGATATGGTGACAACACACATCCCTGCCTCACACACTTTTTTATCTTGCTGAAACGTTCTTATTTGGATGCTAATTCTTACAGCTGCTGTTTGTTGCCAGTACATGTTCTTTATTACCCTCAAGTCTTTACCATCAATGCTGATTCCTTCTAACATTGTGAACATTTCTTCATGTTTCACTTTGTCAAATGCCTTAGTGTAATCTTTAAAGCATAAGTACAGATCTGTTTTTACTTCTATGGCTCTTTCTATTAATGTTCTTATAATAAATATAGCATTGTTGCTGCCTTTTCCTTCTACAAATCTACACTGTAAAGACACAAACATTGCCATATAACTGCATTGTACTATGTAATAACAATTCAAATCAATCTCTGACTTGAGCTCAGCTGACCTTGATTTAGCCAATGGACTGGATCGACACCGTTTTAAATATTCAGTAACCTACCCGGTAATCAAATCTGCGTGTAAACCCTGTGATAGTTACCGAACACATACGATTTCTTTGTCATGAAGAATGGCAGGAAAAAGGCGTATCTTGTTTATATTGTCAGTGTGTTCTCGAGAGTGCTGTATACGGAAATGAGAATGATACGCCTCTGTTAAGTTTCGCATTCATAAATATTTGGTTTCTTTAATTTCTTTTGTAACTGTTCTGTTTCACGTCTGGCTGAGGGAAATAGGTAAGACATCCTCCCCTACCCCTTTTCCGCCAATGCAATGGAGAAACGAATTTGGCATTTAAAATAATAGATGGCTTTTGGATGGTTTTTAAGGAGAACCAAGATTATGTCGATATGTCTTTGATGACATGTTTACAGAGATATGATATATATATATATATATATATATATATATATATATATATATATATATATATATATATATATATATATATATATATATATATATAAATATATATATATATGTATATATGTATATATATATATATATATAAATATATATATATATATATATATATATATATATATATATATATATATATATATATATATATATATATATTGTCACGATAGTTTTTGTGCATGTACTTTTGCGACCTTCTCTCTCTCACTCATCGTCCTATTATTTGGCATATTTTATGCTCTTACATTTTTTGCATAGCCGCTCCCATACATATTTACGTTTCATCAGGTGAACTGTAGTATTATCTATGTTAATTAGAAAGGTCAGCGGATAATAATTTTATCACTTAAGTCGTCTAGCTACCTTTGATTGAGACGATCTTTGTTGACGCAAGGTGGTGGCGCACGATCGATGAAAGGAAAGCCAGATTGGCTGTCTAAGAAATCTGTCTGAAGAATGTACGCAAATACAGGTGATATATGTAATCGCTTCCGCAGGTCCATCTCTGTATCAAATATTACAGATAACCTATCAGAGGAAACAATATGGGCGGAAGGTATTAGCCAGGAAAGGAGCTTACCGACGTGTTTGTGAGTTTGCATAAAAGTGCAGTCGGAAGTATTACGACATATGTGGAAGAGGTCACGCGTTTAAATTTTAAATTTGATAATTTTAAAACGCGCGGGGGATATTATGATTTAACACCCCGACCCACATAGTTCTAGAGAGATTACCTTTGGTTTAATTTGAGAGCCAGAATAGACTTCGACTTTCATTGGCAAGTGGGTCTAAAAAGTACAATCTGGGAATTGAACTGAGAAATGGAAATACAATCTAGCGAAATCGGAGACAGAAATCAGACTGCATTGCAACGTTGATTTAGCAACTCCCAAGACATCGGACAAAAATTCTAAAATTATAAGTGACAGATCAAAGTATTTGGGCGTCTTTATAACTTAAAAGAGAACCCGCATTTTAAATACAAAGATTGGATACTTAAGGAATCAGAAGCTCATGGATCGGACAAAGAATTGCAAAATTATAAGTGACAAATCAAAGAATTTGGGCGTCGTTAATAGTTAAAAGAGAATCCGCATTTTTAAATACAAAGACTGGATACTTAAGGAATCAGAATCAAGTCATACGAGGAATATTAAAATTTCCCAGACCAGTGTTCGGTGCATCTAATCAAAGTGCTGTTTCCATACATCTGTGCGAGGAGATTGTATATCCCATTTGGGGTAAGTTGTGAACATATAGTTTAAAATGTGAATTGTGACATGTATGTACCTGCTAAGTGGTTATACCATTCATTGGAGGCTGGCAACCTCAACATTTGAAAATACTATATTCATGGACCACAACAGCATGCGCTGGTGATTGCTTCTTGCTGGTTGTAATTATTTAAAGAGGCTAACATTGGTGAGTGGACAGCGAGACAATGCGCCTGTTAATTTGCAGCCAAAAAATGTACTTATCATATATATTTATACACACACACATACAAATGGTGCAAAAGTAGGTAAACACTTAAGCTATATTTATTATTTTTTTGTCACTAATGTTATTTAGTTTATTATGTTAGTAGCTTGTAGGTATACACTTTATTAAAACGTATGTCATAATTTTTTCTATGTACTTAAGAGAACTCTCAAGAGAACTAGAACATAAACTGAGGAACGAACAAGCAGGATTCAGAAGAAACAGACAATGTGCAGATCATATATTCACCCTCAGGAATATAATAGAGCAGTGTTCCTGTGATAAAGTACATTGATACAGCGATAAAAGTATTATTTATAAGTATAAAAGCCCAATTTATATAAGTAGAAACACTATAGTATATTTGCAACGCGCCGTTTTCCCCCCGCCAGTCAACGCATTGATTTTAGCAAGACAGAACGTAATGTATAAGGGTACCGTGACCTTGGATTATAGATAACTTTTTGACAGTATTAGCCTTATTTCGGACCAACATAGGAGATAGGAAAATGTATTTTTAGACTGCGCCTATTGACACTAGAGGTTGAAACACGCAAAATTGTTGGCAAAGAAAGCCACGGCACTAATAATTGTTCGTTACATTGGTAGCAGAGGTTTAAAAATATCACGCCACGCCAACTCTTCTTCTACTATAAGGCACACAGTGGGAATACATAAACACGCACGCCTTACTCTGTCTGCAAATTAGTACATTTTATGACGTCACCAACTTGTTGTTGCTGCAGTTTGAACTAAGCGCGAATGGAAAAGAGGTGGCGTGTTTAGGAGATAATGGAAATTGAAACTGACATGAAAATTTATGAAATTCTTTATTAATAGGCTTAGGACCATAAAAGTTAGCTAGTTTAAGAGCTTTTCTTCTCCTGATAAATAATATGCCTTAAAATATAAGGTCCGACAGATAACACGAAAGATATTGACAAAATACTGTATTGGTCGGTACAGACAGGCAGACGGACTGATCGTCTTTGCATTTGCTAACGGTGAATTTTTGGACGCGTTAGAGGAAATGAGTCAAGCCATAGTACATGTAATTATATTGAAGGAGGGGTAAACCAGGGGGAAAGAAATTATGGGATGGCCCAAAACTAAAAATATATTTTGACCGTGGAAATTTGGAAGTGAGTGAGAGGCAGACTTGTTATGTCAAAAATCAAGACTGTTTTTAGCTTTTAATGCCAAAATGGGACAGACCGACAGACAGAGGTACGCCTTTTAATGTGTACTTTTGGCATTCCTTGGCAAATTTTGGCTTTATTTTCAAAAATTTGAAATTGAAAGTTAAATAGTTGGACCTCATTGGCCAACGCATTTTATATCAATAAAAACTTAGATAGGAGGGACGCCATTTGTTTAGAAACTGTCCAAGTGTCAGGACGATAGATGAGTGTGAAGTTTGAATATATACTAAAGCAAATATTGTAATAAGATTTCATAGTCACACAAGCAGCAGCAGCAGCAGTGCTGAATCAGTGCCAATCGTCGTTCCTGTGTTTTATTTCTTGATCTGTATTAAGACAAAAATTATTAACAATTATTATATTATTAATTGTGTTATTTGACTTGGGTAATGAAGATATTTTACGACAGTAAGTACATAAGTCCCTAGTAGACTTATGCAAAGCCTGCTTGTTGCTCCATCATATTGTATTATCAAACTACCAGAGAGGTAGAACCAAACGATTTTGTACATTATCATCGGGGATCATAACACCTATCCTATTTTATGGAAAAGATCATGGATATTTGTAGAGATGTTGTAGCCAGTAGAGGAGAGGAAATGAAAAACTGGTACAAACTGTTACATTATTGAGGTGGAGGTGCTGGGTCGGTCAGACAGATCTGACCCTAGTCTTTACTTTTGCATGTATTATAACTTGTGTATTTGAGGGATTTGATGTTTTGTTGAGACAAGCATTAATCTTCATGTTACAGGGTTTGTACGGGCACTACGCTAGTGCCAGCTTCCTGAATATTTTCAACTGATTGATAGTGGAGGTAGCTGTCGCAGTACTAGCGCCATACCACTGGAGCTGAAGCTGTGTGGTCAGTTCCTACCAAGAGTATCTCAGAAAGATCGAGACAGTGGCTGTCGACAGAAAAGACAACACTCAACTACAAGTCACTGGGCCAGTTAAGTACATCAAACTGGGCCCGGAACTCTTCATCAACGCACTTCTATGATATAAAATAAACTGTTTAACATACCGATAAAGTGTTCCCAATTAAAGTGCAGACTATAAATAAAAGTCTTGAAAAGAAAGATAGGGTGTGATGTACACATCCCGACCCGCACTCCTGTAACAGTGTAGTGAGATTAATTTAAATCAACACCATTAAGTAAAAATCATATAACGTGTATGGACAGATGGTCCTTTTTAGTTAAGTAAAATTTCCTATATATATGTATATATTCACACCTTGATTACATTTTCAGTTGACAGTCCTTAACAAAAGAATATCTAGTTCAGGACAAAATAAAATTGTAAAAAAAGTTATCATCACAAAAATTTAAAAACACTGTGTAAGTTGAGTTGATCATAGAGATTAAAAGTTGTTTATATGTGTGTTTGTGGGTTTAATTAACATCACACCACATTTGCAATACCCTAGACAATTTAGACGTAGCTATCAGACATACTAGTCAAGAATAGGTCTGAGTGAGATCGTAAGGTGGTAGCAGAAATGTACCCTGAAAACTCACTCTAACCTTAGATATTCAGGGACCTTCACAGCTGACCTCACTCAGTACAATAGGAAATACTAGAACAATAATCACAACACCAAAACCACCACAGTTCCGAATGGCAGGAGCAGCTATATAAACATTTTGTTGACTTTCACAAGACATTTGACAGCTTACACAGGGACAGTCTATGGAAAATACATAGGGATTATGGAATCTGAGTGCATGGTCTCCTTTATTAAAAGCCAGTCTGCTAATACACATGTGGTTGGCAGAGAAACCTAACTTTTGAGGTGAAAACAGGAGTGCTGCAAGGATACCCCTTATCAACCACTTTGTTTTTAAGTCATAGACTGGGTGATGCGCCAGACAACAGTGGATGCCCATAGAGAATAAGATGGACAACATTCTCTACACTAGAGGATCTAGAATACGCAGATGACAATGTACTAGTCGCACAGGCACATCAACACATTCAAGAAAAAAGAGACAGACTGAATAAACTTAGCCAACAGGTGGAACTAAACATTAATCTCAAGAAGAGAGAAGTCATGACGCTAAATGTAAAAAGTCCTACACCAATAAAAATAAGGGACAAGGAGATATAAAATACAAACACATTTATATTCTTAGGAAGCAAAGTAACACCAGATGGTATACGCAAAGACATCAGTAGCCGAATGAATAAAACCAGAATAGCAATCGCCAACCTAAACAACATCTGGAAATCCTCCCAGTACAGTACAAACACTAAATTTAAAATATACGAGAGCTGCGTAATGTCTGTACTTCTGTACAGTGCAGAATGCTGAAAAGTAAAAGAAAATGAAATGTCCTAATTGTCCTCTTTCCACATAACCTGCTAAGGAAATTCTTCGAATTTTCTGGCAGAACATCATCATCAACCAAGAACTGCTAACTCTGAGCCACCATGAAGACATGCGAACTATCATTGCGGGTAGACGATGGAATAGGGTTGGTCACATCCTGAGAAGAGACCCTGACACCATCACCAAAATGCCATACTATGGACTCCAGGAGGAAAGCGAAAGCAAGGACGGCCAAAAGCCACCTAGCGGAGAACTATGGAAGTAGAGATGATGAGTATGAATATGAGCTGGGGCACCACACGAACGATGGTTGTCGGCCGAGCAAAGTGGAGACAGTTTGTTGCTGCCTTACAAGATGTCACCAGGCGTGACGGTCACTGACTGCGTTGTCAGTCAGTGGTCAAGGACCAAAGTGGAGACAGTTTGTTGCTGCCTTACAAGATGTCACCAGGCGTGACGGTCACTGACTGTGTTGTCAGTCAGTGGCCAAGGACCAAAGAAAGAAGAAGGAATAACGAATAAATAAACGTTACGAAACTGTGATTTCCATGTTGCGTTAGGTCATATGCCATCTTAAAATAGCTCACACACAGAAACATTTAAATGGAGAAGAAACGAGACAATTCAATTGTTGAAAATTCAATTTAAATGAATTTTAAGAAGCGAGAATGGGTTTTCAATGCGAACGCGGAAAATGTATTGTTAATCCTGAGAATAATGTGGTTATAAATGCCGCAGGAGAAAGATAGTGTTGTTGTTGTTATTGATCAAGCGGTATTTGTGCTCTCGCCCTTCGGCCCAATGCCATGTAGTGATATCTGCGTGTTTTCGCAAGTCGTTTTGTTTCTCTGTACAAGGTGTTCCACTTATCTGGCCTGGGAAGAAGGAGCGTTTTCCTAACATCATCGAGTGCTGGGCACTCAAAGAGATGGTGGTCAACAGTTTCGTAGGGGTAGTTACATGGCTGGTATTCTGGAGAGTGTTGTGGTTGGATTCTGTTAAAGTGACTGTTGAGTGGTATATGTTGTGATCTGAGCCGAAAAATGGTGCTCTGCTCCCTTATTGTAAGATGGCCGATGTTGCCATTAGGATCAGGACCGGCCATATGTCTGTAAACATATCTCACGGTGTTTCTCATGGCCCATCTGTGATAAAATTTAACCGTGATACAACGTTAAAATATCTCCAAAGATAAAATGTAGGGATAAAAATAATGCGTAAGCTACTAGAAGACATGATCGCCCATGCCGCGGGTCACCACCCGCCATGGAAATTAACTTGTTAGACGTGAAGGCAAAACGTTTACCCTTGTAGACGGGATGAGAACGGAGATCAAAAGGAAAAAATATGACTGAACACGTGTTTGAAACTAGCAAGGCTAAAAAAGACGCAATTGGTGGGGAAAGGAAAAAAATTCACGTCCCCAAGTTGACACAAGGTAAAGAAATGGACAAAAGGGACCTTAGCTATTATACGCAACAGTCATTTCTTGGACGCTTTTGCGATACTTAGTCTTTTTATTTGAATTCAGCGGCAAACGCATTACAGAAGATGCTCGAACATATTTCAAAAAAAACAACTAACCTTGAAAAGTAACTTTTTCTTAATAATAATGTTAGGAATATAAAACCTAGCTGGCCTGATGGCCCATCTTGAGCAGAGAAATAATATGCTTTCATTTATACAGACGGATAGATAATAATGAAGATATTGACAAAAGACTGTGTTGTTCATATCAGCGAGCGACTGCATTGAAACAAAAACATGTCACTAATTTTCAAAAAATTGCGGCCTTGAGACTCAAGTGCTAAAATCTAGCTAGAATGAAAGAGAGGGGGAATTAGTGGAAAGCTGTGGCTAAAAATAACTCTAGAGGCAGATTCGTGTAGGAAATGCATGTATAAACAAGTGTGTTTTTGTAAAAAAACGCAAGTAGAGACAGACGGACCAACAGACAATAATACATACTTGACTGAGGTATGACTGAATTGACTTTTGGTAGGAGGTTTGAAATTTGAAAAGAAAAAAAGGCGGTGATTGGCCACAGATAAACATATTATCGGCGCTCAGACGCGCATTTTTACCATTCATCATAAGTTGTCCAGTAGTAGACACAGTAATTCTTCAGTGGTGTGATTCCCAGAAGCTAATTGCAATATTTAGAGGGACGCCATACTAGAGCCAGCAGCTCAGCTGAGTTTTGCTAGCATATAACTGTGTTCTCTATTCATAATTCTGAACTGTGAGTTTTTTATTTGGATAAAAATGCTGTTTATGGTAAAAGCGAGATAATCCATGTTTGATTCACACTTTTGATTATAGGAGTAATCGTTCTGGATATTGATCCGGCGCAAGGATAGTGCGCTTGCGTTTGTACTTATTTTTTAGGGCCAGAAAATATATTAATTTGCTTATTGTGTTTATGGCCTGGATTCATATGTATTACATATTATTAGTACAAGTAGAATCAGTCCTATATTGTATATTTTGGATGGGTAGGAGGGTCTAGATTCTTGTATTCCGGTCTAGCGGAAGTATGAGTTGTCTTGACAAGTCGTGATGAGTTCCGATGTACTGCTTACAAATGGCGGGGTACGTTTTTCTAGAGCTGGTCCTTTCGTCAGGAAAAAAGGTCTTACGAAGTGGTATTTCTTCTGAAGGAGATGGTGTCTCTACGATAGTTTGTGTTCGAGACTCTCCTTATGTCAGTATATAGATGATTCGGACTCCAGGTAAACCCAGCTCCTATTTTGATGATCTCTCGTCGGTTAGGCCTAGCTTGACTTTTGGTGCTTCGTTATGCTAGTGTCGTGTTTGGTATCGACGAAGATGACAGATTTTCCTGCAGCGGTTATGGCTACGTGAAATTAACCTGATCACCGTAGAGCTGTATGGAAACATTTATGAAATCCTTTATATACCCATTGTAAATTAACTCTGGCTTATATTCTCCTTCCTATGAATGAGTGAACGACAACTCAGGGAGGTAGCCATGTTGGATTTCGGTCATCATATGTTTTGATCACTGCCAAGAGAACAGATTATTTATCTTATTATCGGACAGTGACAGAGAGATCTCAATCCTGCTAGAAACCCCCTTTCGTGGTTTCATAATCTATACTACAAACTATGGACGTCAAGTAACTTTAGTTATTTATCGATTCCTTCTGTCATGAAATATTCTAATCCACATATATAAATTATTAGGTAAATATGAAGCCTAACAAATAAAATTAATAAAGAGAAGAGCAATGGTAAAATAACAGTGCTGTCACAAAGAATGTACTCGAAATCCCCTTGTTTTCTGCTTCGTCTGCAAATTGTAACGCTTTCACGTTGATATAAAAGCTTACTGTATTATTACCCGCCTTCTTCAATGAAACGTGTGCTGCATTTCTAAGAAAAACATTGAGAGACTGCGTAATGACCTAAATTAATCCTAACATTAATTATATTACGTTACCAAAACGAACGAACAGATGGACAAAAGGATAGCGAGAGGGGAGGGCTGAAAATCAGGAACGCATGCAACACGCGACGCGCGATATACAAATGCTGGCATCACGCGTGTAAGTCTACAAGCACTAACTTTTTCAGACGGACAGTGATAAAATACACTACCCTTTCCCAGAGTTAGGTTTATAAATCATAACAGACTCTTATTAGAAAAGATAACAATAGATGGGTTTACGTTTGAACACATAACAGTACCCAGACAGCACATCTTCCAAACAGGTGGTAGAAGAAATTGCATATTTTGAACGCAGCCACGTAGCTCCTTTAAATTAGTATTTTTGGGTTCCTTAGGGCTTGCTGACAAATAATATGTAAAACGTTACGCAAATAGTCCAGGAATTAATAAATTATACCCAAAATAAAATAGTGAGGCTGCCTGACAGCATGAAATCATTTCTGCTCATAAAATTTTTTATAACGTGTTTGAAAAAAACCTTACGTTACATAAATAGCCTACCATGTAAACTCCAAATTGATTGGAGCGCAACAAATGAAAGCCTAACCACGATTGGTCAGGCTATAAATACTATCTTGGTTGTTAGGGGAAACGGGGAAAGGTAACATTTTTTCAAACACTTGTCGAAACGGGGCTCATTGGTCAGACTCGCTGATATACACACTTGGGAGCGTTAGTTCGAAACCACTTGTTTAAAATAGCTTGATAAAGCATCAGTGCGTTGAAGCCAGCATATATTTGGCTCAATAAAAGCCTGGAACATAGGCAGATGGAAGTTTGTGCCAGTTTGTGCCAGAATTCATTGCTAATCAACGTATCTGTGTTATTCGTATGAATTGTGGGACAGTGGTCTTGATGGTACTGAGCAGCATCTGGTCAGAGATTTGCTGAATCCAGTGTCGGACAGCATACTCCTTGGTCTTTTTAGCTATCAGTGAGGTGTCTCCTGAGCCCAGAGGAGAATTCGAGCAGAGGAGTCCTCTCCTGCCGCCATCACTCAAGATAAGCAGAGTTGCCCAGCTGAGCTCAACATTATGGCCCCTCATCTTGAAATAACTTTATAAAAATACTATTCAGAGGGGAATTTACTTATCTTAAAATCAGGAACTGTGAACATCTCCAATACTAGTCCCTAAAGACAAACTATTGAAGTCATGATGACAAATACCAACAGAGCTTGAACAAAACAAAACCAGTATTACCTCATTTTACTACTACAAAACTGACACACATAGAAATAATAGATATAGATACCTTCACAGCTGATCTCAGTCAGTACACTAAGTCCCCTATAAATATTTATAACATCCCACTTCACCACACCTTCACTGACGCGTTTAGTCAGATAGGGGAATGCGGCCATAATGTATCATGACATTGAACTTTGATGTACTGCCATTATTTCTGAATGTGTCATGACTTCAGATCTGCTATGTATACCTACAAATTGATATGTCAACGAACCATGATGTACTCGTATGTCCCAGTGTGTACGTCTGAATAAATTGAGTAAACTAAGATTCCAGCAGTCTGCATTGGTGCCTTATAGACAAGTGTATGAGTGGTTATATTGGTCAGCACACGAACAGTACACCATTCGCGGTAATCACACTCTACACTTCTACTTCATACATCCACCATCCTGCGTCGGCTGAAGTGACCAAGTTCAGGGCCTGCTTCCCCCTGGAGCCTTTGCCTTCCCTAACTCAGGACTAGGGTGAGTTACCCATTTACAGCTGGGTAGACTGGAGCATGCCTGATCTCAACAACACACCACTCTTCCTTACAGAGCAGACAGACTGATACTTTACAGTGGTGTACTACAGGTGTAGTAAGAAATAACGTCTTTACAGTGGCGAGCCAGATTCCTGGGTCCAGCTTACGCAGTTTTGTGTTGAGAATCACAGTTTACAGCTGAAAGAACATTTGTTTGAACACATCAACACCAGTAGGACAGCTATGCAGTCGATGTCAGCTTGGCCTGTATTGCCGATGGGGTGCTGTATCTAGGTCAGCGCTTGTTGACAGTTTTTTCGCTGTACAGACAGTATTACACAGGACAGTGGTATCAAGTGTAGAAAATATCTGGGGCAATATTGTTGACATTTCTCAACGTACAGAAGAATCACAGTGTTGTGGAACATAAAGTGCATAGTTCATCGTGGGATCTTCATATGCTCAAAAGAGAAAAAATTGACAGTGTAATAGTTTAGAATTAAATCTATTACTGAATAAAGTGGCAAGTTATTATTATTTAAATAAACTGTGCCTGCTTTACAACACTATACCTGCAACACATTCCATTCATGACATAAATGATATTGTATGCTATATGCTATTTATGCTTACATGTTATTTGTTATGTATTAAATTAGTTTATGTTCTGTGTGACTAGTACAAGGTATGCCGAGTTACATTGGTCTGGTACTAGTATTCGATAGGTACACATTTTCTTAATTGGAAATTTGTTAGCAACAATTTGCTGCTATTTCTGTTAGTTGTGATGAGGTGTTCTTTTCTTCGTTGTTTTTGTTAATAATTTTGTGTCCCTTAGTTTTGTTTGATTTGTTTGTATAATTGTAGGTCTCATCTTTTCTTTCATTTCAGTTTTTTACACCCTTATGTTTATACACTGTGGCGTTATTTGTCTTGTCATTTTATTATTGCAGTTATCATCACGGTTTCTGTGATCATTTTTTTCATTTCTTCTATTTAATTTAATTTGATCTCTGCAAATGTTTTCAGATTGTCTTTTCTTGTTTGTCATTTGTAATGTCTTTAGTTGACATATGACGTATAGTGGTATACACTGATAGTATAGTACAGATCAGTACTCTCTGATTGTTATTGTTATAAAACAAAATATACAAGACCTTTGTAAGGCTTGTCTCCCAAAGTGATTGGTAAAAGGGAAATATTTTTTTCCACAGGTACTCAAGTGATCTTTGATTACAGTGAGGTATACAAGACCTTTGTAAGGCTTGTCCCCACAGTATTTGAGATACAATTATTGTTGTCCACAGGTACTCAAGTTATCATTGGTTATTATAAACCATACAAGTTTGGACTAAGACTAAGTCTAAGGTATAGACTTGTCTCCCATTAACTTGAAAGAGGGTAATTTATTTACTTTTTCAGGTTTCTGATTTAAGAAGACAATATGTCTACATTAGATTATTTCATTATACAAGGAAAATCTCTTGATAAGACTGGAAAAGACTTTGGACAATGGGCTGTTGCTCAATATGACAAAGCATTAGCTGCAGAAGAGAAAAAAATTGCTGCTGCTGTTGAAGAAAGAAAAGCTGCTGCTGAGGAAAAAAAAGCTGCGGCTGAGGAGAGAAAACTTCAAATAGAAGAAAAAAAAGCTGCTGCAGAAGAAAGGAAAGCCTTAGCTGAAGAAAAAAGATTAGAAAAAGAAGCTGATACTGCTGCTGAACTTAAGAAATTGCAGATGCAAGTGGAGGAAAGGAGATTTGAGGCAGAACAGAAGAAACTAGAAGCTGATGCAGAGCAGAAAAAATTAGAAGTTGCTGCTGCTGCAGAGCAGATAAAATTAGAAGTTGCTGCAGAACAGAAAAAATTAGAAGCTGCTGCAGAACAGAAAAAACTAGAAGTTGCTGCTGCTGCAGAACAGAAAAAACTAGAAGTTGCTGCTGCTGCAGAACAGAAAAAATTAGAAGCGGCTGCAGAACAGAAAAGATTAGATAGAGAAGCTGAAGAGAGAAAAGCAATAAGAGAACATGAGTTTGAATTGGAGAAATTAAAATTGACATGTATGAGTAATGTTAATCAGGCATCTGGTGGTAATGGTAAACCCTTTGTGTACAAGGTCAAAGTACCAGCGTTTAACCCTACCAGTGATGACATAACATTTTGGCTTTCTAGATTTGAACGGGCTTGTCGATCTCATAATGTTGACAAATCACAGTATGTGAATCAGTTGTCTGAAAATCTAAAAGGGGAGTCTCTGAGTAAGTTATATTTCGTTGAAGAGGCCGACAAAGACAATTATGATGCTGTTAGGGCAGCTTTGATAAAGAGATATCAGCTGTCTGAGGAAGGTTACCGTCTTTTGTTTAAAACAATGAGACCTGAGGTAGGTGTAGAATTCTCAGATTTCATCTCAAAAGCACGAATTACACTTTCACGATGGATTGAATTATCCAAAACAGAGAAAACATTTGATGGTCTTACAGATTTATTGCTAAGATAAGTATCAAAACCAAGATAACCGCTCAAATCAGAGTTCTTCTTCGAAGAACTGGAATCGGGCTGATAGTCCTCGACACGCGAGGGGTGCCCATAATGTTAGAAATTCTCGGAAAGGGAGTAGCTATAGGAACTACCCAAGTGCTTCATGGAGACAAAAGAAACAATATTACAGGGATACTCAATATAATGAGCATGATGATTATGATCATGAATATTATGATTCAAACCCAAATAGGGGTTATAACAGAGGCAATAATAATTATAGAGACAATTATAACCGAGGTAGATCACAACACAAAAGACATGGTAAATCGTATTACCAGGCAAACTCTGCACAACAGGAGTTCCACGACACCGATAATCAGAATAATGATAAAAAAGACTCCAATAGTGTAGCGAATTCCGCTTTTGATTTTGCTAGAGCATCTGAGTGTTCGCAATGCAAAACATTATTCGATCCAACCACAGTGTCTACTTTAAGCTGCGGTCACCCACTTCCCGCTCTCCATGCGTCAATCGCGCATAATGGAAGGGGTGCTCTTGTCTTTAATAGGGGCCTAATAGATGGTACTCCGGTATCAATTCTTTTCGACTCGGGGTGCACTACCATTGGAGTGAGGCAATCACTCGTAAATCCTTCTCGAGCTACAGGCAATATAGTCAAATGTGTAACATTTGGTGGCACATTGGAGAAGTACTCCACTGCCATTATCAATATTGCTACGCCTTTCTTTACAGGAGAGGTGCAAGCATGTCTCTTGCCGAATCCGATCGCTGATCTTATCATCGGTCGCATTCACGGGGTGAAAGAATGCACTCCACAGCAAATTTCTAATTGGGAAAATGTTAATATGCAATCTGCTAATGCAGTAATCACTAGGGCTCAAGCTCTCAATATGCCACAATTTTCACATTTATTATGCCATATATTCATGCATTTCATTCATAATTTCAAAACCTTTCATATGTTCTGACCAAAATAAAACCTTGGTTCAGAACAAATAAACTTAAAAGAAAATTTAATATCAAAATTTTAAACAGCTTGAGTTAGTTCAGTGTGTTATAAATTCTATAAATATTATTAGACTTATTAAATATCTGTGTGTGTGTGTGTGTGTTTGTGTATGTAATCTACCACAACACATTCCATATCAGTACCCTAGATTTTTAACGTAGCCACATTCATTAGTAAAAAAAGATATGTGTGAGGTCGTAAGTGGTAGCAAGAAGGGCCTTCTGTAAATTCACAGCTACATTTATCTCAGGAGCCTTCACAGCTGACATCATGCATCACACTAGGTAATATCACAACCATACAGTACCATCAAATCCACTACATATATGAGTCTGAAAGGTTGGCTGAAGAGAAGAGGTTAGCGGCTGAGACTAAGAGGCTGCAGATTGAGGCTGACAAGGAGGCTAAAGCATTAGAGGCAGAAGAAAAACGACAGCAAAGGGAGGCAGAAGATAAAAGATTGACTGCCGAAAGGGAGGCAGAACAAAAAAGGTTGACTGCCGAAAGGGAGGCAGAAGATAGAAGGTTGCAAAGGGAGCACGAATTACGACTAAGGGAGCTGGAGCTACAAGGCCAAGCTCCTGAAAATGGTGCCAGCCCTTTTGCCTCAGATGCTACGCCCAGTCTGGGAGCCTCAACATCAGCTATGGGGTTTCATTTAGACCATTTTGTTGAAAAAGACGATGACATCGAGGGGTACCTCGGACGTTTTGAGTTATTAGCTACTACATATGGGTTAGAGAGAGAGAGAGGTGGAGTTTAAAGTTATCACAGGGACTGAGAGGTACTTCTTATGAAGTCTTCGCAAAAATGAACAGAGAAGACCAAGATAATTATGACATGTTAAAGCAGGCTTTGTTATTGAGGTACGAAAAAAATGGTGAATTTTATCGTAAGAAATTTAGAAATGCCAAACTGTTGTCTGGGGAGACATACCACCAATTCTCTGCCAGACTGGAAACCTATTTGGAGAAATGGACGGCTCTGGGGAAGACCCAAGATCTTAAGGAGATGATCATGATAGAGCAATTGAGAGATTCCATGGCTCCAGACATGAGAAAATTTCTCATGGAACAAGGTGCAGAGAAGTTGGGGGAGGTTTTAAATGTCGCTGAGAGGTATCAGGCAGCTCAGGCAGAGGTAAGTGGCTCTAAAAAGAAGCACATAGAAACTTTTAAAGCTCCACAGCCATTTAATAAATTTGAAAATAGAGAAAAGGGTAATAAGGGCAGGACAAACTTTGAACGGCCAAGAAATGACTATCGAGACAGAAACTCACAGTTCAATGACCAAAAATCCAATGAAAGAAAACCGTTTAACCAAGGAAAAAGATGGTGTAAATGGTGCAAGAAAGATAACCATAACACCAAATTTTGTAGAAGGAAACCTTCAAACATTGCTGCAATGAAGTCGGGGACTCGAAGATTAAAGGTTAATCCTAATGGACAGCAGGAACCTTATCACCTCCCAGTTTGTGAGGATGTTATTTGTAATGGGGTCACCATAAGGTGCCTTTATGATACAGGTTTGGATTATGATTCAGTTGTGAAGTCTAGCCTAGTGGACCCAAGTCAGTATACCACAGAAACAGTGGAAATACAAGGGGCGACTAAGGACATACCACTCATGACACTTCCCATCGCAAGGATAACGGTGAAAACTCGCTATGTGGAAGGAGAAATCAGAGCAGCAGTGATAGATGAACCAATCTACCCTCTGATATTGGGGTGTAGATACGTCTTCTTGGGGAATCCCGAGAGACCTGTGATCATGGCGACAGTGCAGACCAGGTCACAGAAGAAGGAGGAAGAAGGTGAACCTATAAATGCTCATCCAGAGGAGATGAGGAAGGCGCAGGCTGAGGATAGGACACTCAAGCCATGTTTTAAAAAATTGCCCAAATGCCACACACCTCCGAGCAAGGGGGGAATATTTTATGAAGAACAAACTATTATACAGGAAGGCCGGAACTGGAACAAATGGTCACAACCAGCTGGTTCTTCCCACTTCATATAGGGATAAAGTGATGGAACTCGGGCATGCGATTCCCTTCAGTGGTCACATGGGGATCAGCGCCACAGGACAGCGTATAGCTTGTCATTACTTCTGGCCAGGGATAACGGAGGATATAAAAAGATATGTCAAATCCTGTCCAGAATGTCAAAGGGTAGCTCCAAAGCACTGGACTGCTCCTGCAACTCTAGGGGAAATGCCCATTGTGGGAACACCTTTTGAGAGGGTTGCAGTGGATATTGTGGGACCTCTCACTCGGACCAAGAGGAGGAACAGTTACATCCTTACTCTGGTGGACACTTGTTCTATGTGGGGAGAGGCGGTAGCCCTGCCATCAATTGATTCAAAACATGTAGCAGAGGCACTACTTACAATATTCACCCGATTAGGATTCCTGCATCAAATCTTGACTGATAATGGCTCTCAGTTCAAGGGGAAACTAACGGAAGAAGTTTTTAAGCTATTTCAAGCCAGACACTTTCATTGTAGTCCGTACCATCCGCAAGGGAACGGCCAGGTAGAGAGGTTCAACGGGACTCTCATTTCTATCCTGAGAAAGCTGGCACACGAAAAACCGGATCTGTGGGATCAATTCCTGCCCGCCGCATTGTTTGCGTATCGGGAGGTACCACATAGTTCAACCGGGATGGCTCCCGCAACTCTGCTATTTGGGAGGCCAATAAAAGGTCCATTAGAAGCGCTATTAAGGACCCGGACAGATGAGAAAGCGGAAGAGACTGTTACCTCATCTTATCAATACGTGAACGAACTGACCACTCGTCTGAAAGCTGGATGGAAACTGGCAAATGATAATTTGAAACAAGCCAGGAAGAAAAATGCAGCATATTTTAATAGGAAGGCAAAGGACAGAGAACTAGCTGTGGGAGAGAAGGTGCTTCTTTTACTACCCGGCAATTACAAATTGGATGGCAAGGTCCATATACGGTTCTAGAGAAGGTGTCTAGAACAAACTATAAAACTGACAAAAAGGGGAAGGAGAAAGTTTATCATGTAAACCTGTTAAAGAAGTATCTGGACAGACCACTCCAGGAAAGCACCCCCTTACTGACCTTGGCTATCGCAACTCAAATGCAAAAGGAACCACTCACCTCACATGAATACCCATTACATCCTTGTGAAACAGCAGCACAGGTAAAAGTCAGTAAGCACCTGACTAAAAACCAGAGGGAGAGAGTTCAACAGGTTCTGGAGGAACATACAGATGTATTAACAGATAAACCAGGCCATACAAATTTGCTACAGTATGACATGAAACTGGTAGACTCAAACCCAATCTGTATGAGAGCCTATTCTATTCCGTTCGCGAAGGAGAAGGCATTGAAAGAAGAAATAGATTATTTGTTGACGGAGGGGATTATTTCACACAGTGAATCATCTTTTAGCTCCAGTGTCGTCTTGTTGAGGAAACCGTCTGGGGAACACAGTCTGTGCATAGATTACAGGAAACTGAATGCTGTCACAGAAGGACAAGTGGATCCATTACCAGACACAAAACAGTTATTTGCCAGACTGAACAAGGCAAAATACTTTTCAAAGGTGGATCTTAGTAAAGGCTATTACCAGATTCCAGTGAAGCCTGAAGTGAGACCTTATTTGGCTTTTAGCACCTCGGATGGACATTATGAATTCAACATGCTACCATTCGGACTGAAAAATGCTCCGAGTGTATTTTCAAGGATGATGCGCAAATTGTTGGATCCCCTGAATAATCCATGTATCACGAATTTCATGGATGATATTCTCGTCGCCACAGAGACATTTGAAGAACACATTGACGCTCTAAAAATGTTATTTAATAGACTTAGGGAGGCGAACTTAACTGCTAGGCCAACAAAATGTTGTATTGGATGCAAAGAGTTGGAATTCTCGGGACACACTGTATATCAGGGTAACATGACCCCTGATCCCAAGAACTTGGAAAAACTGCAGAGAGCACCTAGACCACAAACAAAAAAGGACGTGCGATAATTCGTGTCGTTATGCGGATTTTATCAAAAATACATCAAAAATTTTAACTCTATTTGTGCTCCTCTGACTGATCTGACTCGCAAGGGACTTCCAGATAAAATTATTTGGACTGCGCAAAGTGAATTAGCGTTCCAAGACTTAAAGGAAAAACTCACTAGCAAGCCTATTCTCAAACTGCCTGATTTGACACAGGACTTTGTCGTAAGAACAGATGCAAGTAATGTAGGACTCGGGGCGGCTTTGTTGCAAAGATCATCTTCACCTGATGGGGAACTGAAACCAGTCGCTTATGCAAGCCGCAAATTGAATAAGGCGGAACAAGGATATTCCACAAGCGAAAAAGAATGTTTAGCGTTAATCTGGGCAATAAAGAAGTTTCAAATATATCTGTATGGTAGGACTTTTGTGGTCCAGACGGATCATCAGCCCCTCGTATTCTTATCTCAGGCTAAGCATGAAAACGCAAGATTGCTGAGGTGGTCTTTATTGCTTCAACCTTATCAGTTTAATATCCAATATATCCCAGGCAAATTGAATGTCGGTGCAGATTTCCTCTGTCGGCACCCCTGTGATCAAAATTAGAGTAGTGGCAGGCGTGAGGAGTAATTTTATCTATGTGTATCACTGGTTTTGGAACTTGCCGTAGGCATGTTTTCAAGTGGGGAGATGTGTGATAAAATTTAACCGTGATACAACGTTAAAATATCTCCAAAGATAAAATGTAGGGATAAAAATAATGCGTAAGCTACTAGAAGACATGATCGCCCATGCCGCGGGTCACCACCCACCATGGAAATTAACTTGTTAGACGTGAAGGCAAAACGTTTACCCTTGTAGACGGGATGAGAACGGAGATCAAAAGGAAAAAATATGACTGAACACGTGCTTGAAACTAGCAAGGCTAAAAAAGACGCAATTGGTGGGGAAAGAAAAAAAATTCACGTCCCCAAGTTGACACAAGGTAAAGCAATGGACAAAAGGGACCTTAGCTATTATACGCAACAGTCATTTCTTGGACGCTTTTGCGATACTTAGTCTTTTTATTTGAATTCAGCGGCAAACGCATTACAGAAGATGCTCGAACATATTTCAAAAAAAACAACTAACCTTGAAAAGTAACTTTTTCTTAATAATAATGTTAGGAATATAAAACCTAGCTGGCCTGATGGCCCATCTTGAGCAGAGAAATAATATGCTTTCATTTATACAGACGGATAGATAATAATGAAGATATTGACAAAAGACTGTGTTGTTCATATCAGCGAGCGACTGCATTGAAACAAAAACATGTCACTAATCTTCAAAAAATTGCGGCCTTGAGACTCAAGTGCTAAAATCTAGCTAGAATGAAAGAGAGGGGGAATTAGTGGAAAGCTGTGGCTAAAAATAACTCTAGAGGCAGATTCGTGTAGGAAATGCATGTATAAACAAGTGTGTTTTTGTAAAAAACGCAAGTAGAGACAGACGGACCAACAGACAATAATACATACTTGACTGAGGTATGACTGAATTGACTTTTGGTAGGAGGTTTGAAATTTGAAAAGAAAAAAAGGCGGTGATTGGCCACAGATAAACATATTATCGGCGCTCAGACGCGCATTTTTGCCATTCATCATAAGTTGTCCAGTAGTAGACACAGTAATTCTTCAGTGGTGTGATTCCCAGAAGCTAATTGCAATATTTAGAGGGACGCCATACTAGAGCCAGCAGCTCAGCTGAGTTTTGCTAGCATATAACTGTGTTCTCTATTCATAATTCTGAACTGTGAGTTTTTTATTTGGCACCAAAGTGGTGTCAAATGCTGTGTTGTAAAATACAAGTGAGGACCCGTGCAGTATAGTAGTTTGGCAGAGCAGCCTTATATTGCCCCCAAGCACGGAGAGGTGGGGCCACCAGATTCCAGCACCAGAACTACTCAGTCAAGATACGTGAGCGTCTGGCCTGCTGGACATTCACCAACTTATTTAATAACTAACACCCAACTATATTCCCATCAACTAGAACATACCATGTTGGGAAATAAACTTGTATTCTTCCCATCAGTAAATGGACAATGTTTGTTAGTCATAGACTGGGAGTGATGAAGCCACCCCAACAGCACATCCATTAATCGTTCTCCCAGATAAATTACAAATATAAACAGTAGTAATATTAACTAGTCTTGTAAAATTCATATGTACACACCTTTCATTTATTATGCCATATATTCATGCATTTCATTCATAATTTCAAAACCTTTCATATGTGCTGACCAAAATAAAACCTTGGTTCAGAACAAATAAACTTAAAAGAAAATTTAATATCAAAATTTTAAACAGCTTGAGTTAGTTCAGTGTGTTATAAATTCTATTAATATTATTAGACTTATTAAATATCTGTGTGTGTGTGTGTATGTAATCTACCACAACACATTCCATATCAGTACCCTAGATTTTTAACGTAGCCACATTCATTAGTAAAAAAAGATATGTGTGAGGTCGTAAGTGGTAGCAAGAAGGGCCTTCAGTAAATTCACAGCTACATTTATCTCAGGAGCCTTCACAGCTGACCTCATGCATCACACTAGGTAATATCACAACCATACAGTACCATCAAATCCACTACACCATCTGTTCAGCCAGGTTTCTTTGTTGTTCGTATGAGGGATTTGGCTGTTTGGAGAGTTGTTGCTGTGAGTGGTATTTCTTGTCTTGTTCCCTTCTTTTCTAATCTGTCTGCTCTGTCATTACCTGGTGTATGTGAGTGATCAGGGATCCACTGTAGAACTATTCTGATGCCATAGGAGGTGATAAGCTGATCAGCATCCACGATTAGTTTGGCTATTTCAGTTCTACAATGTCCACTGCCTTCCAAAGCTTGAAGGGCAGACATTGAGTCAGTAAAAATGACGCTGTTTTGAGCCTTTGAGAGAAAAGTATCAAAAACAGTCTTCAGATGGTAGTGCAATGATTTCAGCTTCATAGTTGGAGTAAAACTCCCCGCATGCATCAAACAGCTCGTCGGAGGACCCATCTGGATAATATGTAAACTCCATAACCTGCTTTGATGGTGGCCTTAAATGGAGATGCGTCAGTATATAAATGTAACCATTCTTCAGGGTGGGCATCAATAGTTCGTTGTAATGCACTCGTAAGACTGAATGGTTCAGAATGTTTGGTTGCTCCATCTACTAATTTTAACTGTACTTCTGGTGTTTTTGAGCGGTTGTGTGGTGGTAAACTCTTTACTACTTTCTGTATATCTTGTCTTCTTTCTGTGAGGTGCTATCTATCTTGAATTTCATGGACATGGTGTACTCAATGCTGTATGTATTAATCACTTTGTAACAACGAATAAATAAATGCACAGAAACTAGGCTATAAACCGACTTTTGTACGACTCTATCTGAACTTGTTTAAACAACCCTCACCATTATGAATAATTCTTTTCGTGTCAGCCAGTGAGGCCAAGGAATATATTAACTCAGTTCTCAATCTTGTCCGAGTGGTGGTTATAATGTGTGTAACAGTACTTTCCTCAGTCTGCTCAGTTACATGAAAAATATAAGGCGATTGAAAAGTTATTACCTGTTTTTGATTTATGATTTATTCACTCCTATCAAACTAATCTGTACGAAACAAAAGTCAAAAATACAGCGAATTCACTGCTATGTTAGTCTATGAAATGCTATATCACATGAACATTACAGGTGAGCGTGAGATCCAGCTTGTTCAACACGTGATTTTGGCAGTTTATACTCTCAGTTTACGGCAGTTAATTTGATATTTTTGATTCGATTTTATTTTGTTTCCTGAAAAAGAACAAACAAACACATAAATAAATAAAAGGTATTAGTCAAATTTCAAATGGTAGTTATTGTCCGTGTTTTGACATATGTTTCAGGTATATTCAATAGAGACAAGACATCATATAAAAAAGTAACCTCAGAGATATTATTGACAACGTACGTGTTGTACGTCGTAGAAATTATGGAACAAACAAGGCTTCTGTTATGGCAGCTTTGTCAAGAGTGGTAAAATCCTGCAGGAAGATATGTAAAGTTTATGTTTGTTATGATCTCTATAGTTATACTTGAAAGGGGGTTTGGGAGGGGGGGGGGGGGAGATGTCGTGTTTTAAGGCGATATAGAAAGTCCAGGCCATTTTAAAGTGGATACTATTACAGCTCTCATGTGCCCCATTGCGTGCACTGTGATGAGTGTTGTGCGTGTCATGATGGAGTGCTTATATGTGACATTGTTTGAGCGGGAAGACTGATAAGATTGGCTGTGTTGGATAAAGGTAGAAAGATGGACAGAGATTTAGAAATTTTTTTCAAAGGGAGCAAAAACAACATTACAAGGAATCAGGGACAAATTCAAAAAGGAGAAAGAAAAAAGGAAACAATTAGGGTTAGTGAGAGAAAGAGAGAAATAAAGGGAAAGGCCTTCAAAGTGACAGTGAGGGAAAGGGGCAAAAAAATATCGAAGGTCAAAGCGACAGAGAGGGACAGAGACGCATAGATAAAAAGGGAGAGAGAGAGAGAGAGAGAGAGAGAGAGAGAGAGAGAGTGTGTGTGACAAAACGGGGCGGTCCCTATCGATCTTTGTTTCACTCCGGCAGGATCGGCACATTTGTTGTACTGATTTTTATTTTTTGCTCTCAATTGTTGCACTTTTCTTTCTTTCTTTCTTCGTTATTTTTCTGCTAAGTAGCAGATATTTGAGTATTGTCGAATCATTCGACACTCCCTGTAGGTGATAATAATCACATTTCTTGGCGCTGCCAAGATTTGTTGGCTATAGGCGCGGCAGATTAACACGTACATCGGCCAGCGCTATCGGCTTAATCGCCGATTAGACATGGATAACAAGATTACTTTAGATAAAAGTAAGATTGCTACATCTCTAACACATGGTCATATGCGGTTACCGGTGTGTTTGGAAGTTTGTCCACAAGGGCATCGGATATCTTATTACCATATATGGGAGAGTTGATCTCTGCCTTACGTTCAAAATTATCCGATGTCGGAATATTTTGAAATTATCCCATAACCCGCCTGTTTGAATATGATTGGAGTTTCTTGATAGCTCATAACAAACGTAGGGGTGGGAAGGCAGGGAACATAATCTGATAATTTTCTCAAGTTATTTCACTTGAGAAATCGCTCGCCAAGACACCAGACTGCTACAGTGAAGAATTAGAATTCATAATTCCTTCTTAAATACCGGACAGCTTTTATTGTAGTATTCATCAGGACTTACAAAATAGCCCAGGAAATCTCTAACATTTTAAATAAGGAAACCGAGACTGAGGAAACTGAAGGAACACACACGAAGTCAGAGAGGGGACTTATTAAATTAACGACACCCCAGACGCGTGTAAGAGGCCGATTAAAGTCACTATTATTCATTTGAACGAAAAGGCTGTGAGTCAGGATTGGCGTAAGCTGTGATTTACATTTCATATTTTATTACTAACATGTGAACTAACATATATATGTATATATTACCATGTGAAGTTTAATATGTGAAACTCGCTATTGGATGTCAAAGTCATTTGAGGCTGGCAACTAAAGCGTATAGAATGATGATTCATAAACCACCACTGCACGGGCTGGTGATTGCCTTATTGATAGTTTCGTAAAGAGAACTAAAAGCATAAAGTAGTTCCAGGTTCCCTATGGAGCTGGGAGGGAAAGAGGAAAGAAATGATGTACATTCTAAGTATAATACTTACATTTTCAAAGCAGTGTAAATGTCCCTATAAACATAGTCACTTTAAAATTAATGTAAGTTTTCAAGCTTAAACCAGTGTAAATGTCTATGTGAAAATATTCATTTTAAAGTAATGGAAGTTTCAGACTTTTCAATCAGTGTAAAACATAAATGAAAACTTATTCAATTTATATTGTGAACACTTTTCAATCAGTGGAGGTGTATATGTAAACATACTCTATCTGTATTATTAACCTTTTCATTTAAATATAGAGTAACTATGAAAGCTATTCTATTTAAACGTAAAGAAAGTTTTATCCCGAGGGATTAAATTTAATTCTCATCAAGGGTAAAGTCTGAGTAATTGGGATGGTGGTATGGGAAGATAGGAACCCATAACTATGGGGTGGAAATCGTCATACTCAGAAGAGCGTTTCGTTCTATTCTTTTACCCTAGTTTTTGGTGGTACTAACCGAAAGTACCATCTCTGGAACAAGAAGGGAACCGTGGTCTAAGCTTTAAGACGAAGGACCCATGTCGTAGACACTCCTTGACATTTCTGGGAAACGAGCTACCCCCGACAACCTTGATCAGAGACGAGCGTGAGCAGAGTGAAAAGAACCCACCCATAAGAAGGAGCACTCACCCGTGTGTTACCGGGGCCCGAAAGGGGAGCAAAGAATAGTAACACTGTTCCCTGCCAAGCATGTCATAGAAAGCGACTAAGGAGGGTTGGGCATGGGGCTGGTTGCCCCATCCTTTAAAAAATTTAAACCACAATAAACTTCAACAAATATGGATAAGTCAATTAAGGAAAATAAAACACAGCCATCCAAGACAGGGGAAGGTCCTCTCGCAGGGAGGCGTATGATGCAACACAGAGAAAGCCGAAAGGAGTCTTTGTTACTGACTAACCTTCTTTCTTCTAGGAGAACTTCCAGATTTGGCACCTGGAATGTTCGGACATTAAACGAACAAGGGAAAGTGGAAAAAGTAGTAGCAGAAATGAGGGAATATATAATCGAGGTTCTGGGACTGTGTGAAACAAAGTGGAAGGGGGTAGACAAGAAGAAACTCATCACAGGTGAATTGGTGCTGTCCTCAGGACATGAAGACGAAAGTTCACACCACAGTGAAGGGTTAGCTCTTATGTTATCTAAAGAAGCACAGAAAGCACTCATTGAAAGGGAAGCCGTTGGACCCAGAATAATAACAGCTACTTTTAAAACAGCTAAACAGAAAATAATTGTAAATGTCATCCAATGTTATGCACCAACTAATGACAAAGAAGAGTCTGTGAAAGAAGCATTTTATACTAGACTACAGGAAATTATGGAAAAAGTAAAAAGAAGAGACATCACAGTTTTGATGGGTGACATGAATGCAAAGATAGGTACAGTCAACACTGGCTTTGAAGAAGTCATGGGAAAACATGGGCTAGGAATAATGAATGAAAATGGGGAACTATTCTCAAACTTCTGTGCTTCAAATCAACTGGCTATAGGAGGAAGCATGTTTCCACATAAAGGAATACACAAGGCAACGTGGATATCACCAGACCATAGAACAGAAAATCAGATTGATCATATATGCATAAACAAGAAGTTTAGATCATCATTGCAGGATGTAAAGGTATATAGAGGAGCAGATATGGCATCAGATCACCACCTTCTGATAGCCAAAGTAAAAATGAAACTCAAGAGATATGCAACAATGCAAAATTATAGACAACAATTTAATGTAGAACATCTAAGAAATCAAGAAACAAGAGACAAATTTGCGGTCACAATAACCAACAAATTCCAATTGCTCCAACAGCTGGAAGATGTAGAGAAAACAGAAGACTATTGGCAGCAAATCAAAACGGTATGGAATGAGACATGTGAAGAAATACCGGGGAAAAGGGAACGACAACAAAAGGTATGGATAACAACAGAAACCGTCAATAAGATAAAAGACAGAAAAAAACAAGAAAGCAGATTTAAACACAAGCAAAACCAGAAGTTCCAAAAGCCAAGGCTCAAGAAGTGTACACAGAAGCAAACAAAGAAGTAAAAAGAAGTATCAAAAGAGACAAGAGGAAGTATATTGAGGAGTTGGCAAGAGAGGCAGAAGATGCTGCAGTCAAAGGAAATATGAGAGAATTGTATAACAGCACAAAGAAGCTGACAGGGAAATACAAGCAAACAAGTTGCCTCATAAAAGACAAGAATCGAAAACTGCTCAGCAATATACAAGAGCAAATGAAGAGGCGGTCAGAATATTTTGAGGACCTTCTCAATAGACCAACTTCACAAAACCCCCCGGACATCCAGCAAGCAGAAGAATAGCTACAAATTAATGGTGAAAGACCAAGGAAGGAAGAAATAAAGAAAGCCATAAAGCTTCTAAGAGATGGAAAAGCGGCTGGACCTGATGGCATTCCAGCAGAGGCCATCAAAGCAGATATCGACACGGCTGCAGAGATGTTATACAAATTACTTGGTAAAGTCTGGGAAAAGGAAGAGATACCAGCAGAATGGAAGGAAGGATATCTGGTTAAGTTGCCTAAGAAGGGAAATTTACAAGAGTGCACAAATTATAGAGGAATAATGTTATTATCAGTGCCAGGAAAAGTATTAAATAGGATTATCCTTGAGAGATTAAAAGAGTCCATAGACAAGAAACTGAGAGATGAACAAGCAGGTTTTCGACAAAACAGATCATGTACAGACCAGATAGCCACTTTGAGAATAATAGTTGAACAAAGTCTGGAATGGAATTCACCACTATACATCGGATTTGTGGACTATGAAAAGGCATTTGACAGTGTAGACAGAGAATCACTTTGGAAATTGATGAGGCATTATGGAGTTCCCCTGAAGATCATTAATTTAATAAAGAAAACATATGAAGACATGACATGCAGAGTTCTTCATGAAGGACAGCTTACAGAACCATTTGGGTTAAGAACAGGAGTGCGACAGGGATGCCTCTTGTCTCCATTTCTTTTCTTACTAGCAATAGTCTGGGTTTTGAGAACATCAACAACACACAACAGAAATGGAATCCAGTGGACTCTGACTAAGCAGTTGGATGATCTGGATTTTGCTGATGACTTGGCTCTTCTGTCCCATAACCGTAATCAGATGCAGGACAAATTGAAAACACTCGATGAGAGGTCACAGCAATTAGGTCTGACAATACACAGGGAAAAGACAAAGATAATGAGAATAAATGCAGGTAATGAAACAGGGTTGAACTTGAAGAAGCACCAATACAAGATGTAGAATCGTACACATATCTTGGCAGCAATATAGACAAAGTCGGAGGAACAGACAGTGATATCAAAATAAGAATACAAAAAGCAAGAGGAGCTTTCATTGCATTGGGAAATATATGGAGATCAAGAGAAATCGGATCCAACACGAAAATAAGAATCTTGAACTCAAATGTGAAGTCAGTCCTATTGTATGGCTCTGAGACATGGAGAACAACAAAGACAACAACCAAAAAAGCTGCAGACTTTCATAAATGGGTGCTTGCGTAGAATAGAGGGATTAAAATGGTATGACAAGGTTACCAATGTGGAACTGATGACAAGAACTAGACAAGTGTCAGTGGAACAAGTGATGAAAAGAAGACGATGGCGATGGATAGGACACACATTGAGGAAACCTGTTGATAGCATTACGAAGTAGTCCTTGTTCTGGAACCCCCAGGGCAAGAGAGGCAGAGGTAGACCAAGAAGCACATGGAGTAGAGAGCTGGAAACAGAGATGAAAATGATAAGGAGAACGTGGAAAGAACTTGAGATGATGGCATGTGACAGGAAGACTTGGCATGTGTTTGTTGAAGGCCTATGCTCCTTTGGGAGTGGAGGGTTATGAATGAATGAATAAGAAGGAGCAGAACCGTCATTGGCAGCTAAGTTCAAATATGCTGCCACTTGAACTTCTTGTAACATCTCACATTCCTAAAAGAACATGATGATAACTTTTATTGATTCATAACTATTCAAATTATTTCCAACTGTTAAAACTCAAAGTGATTATTAAATTTTTTCTATTTGTAATGTTACAAATTTAACTTCGATTTAATCATTTTAAAGTTACTGCATGTTTGTCTCAGTCCAATTACTACACACACTCTAAACAGAGCTATACTAAAATAATAGAATTCCACTGAGTAAATCAGGGGTGGGGGCTTAAACGAGCTGAAAGTAATAAGTGCTTAAATCCTTCACAAAAGTGTCGGCAGAATTACAGAGTAAACTTACTCAGCCAAAGCAGTATTGTTCTCGCTTATTCTGAATATCTTGTGAAGATTCCTTTTGTAATAGAAGTGTCATCCCCTTTCTATCTGCATCTCTGCCAAGAGTAATCTTGTGCGAAGGTAGATACCTTTGAAGCCCATATTAGATACTCTGGAGTTTTGGCCACTGTTGGACCACTACTGCAAAGCAGGTGAGGCAATACCGTCACAGAGAGAGATGCAGAGACAGAGAGATAGGGAGAGAGAAATAAAGACTTCAGGGACAGAGAGGTGAGAATGACATAAGTAGAGAGAAAGAGAATGAGAGAAACCAAAAGACGTTTTTTTTTCATCTACGGTAAGTGTTAAGGCCGATAAACTTTTTCTTGGGTTAATTTTAACAAGAGATGCACACGTTCCTCAACAATAAAATAAAAATGAGACCGCGATAATGTAAGAGTAAAAAATAATTAAAGGATGGGAGAAAGTGTGAACCAAACAAAGTTATTTATAGTTGCTTTCTGTTACAAGGAGATCCACAGTTTGTAATGAAAAGCGGCCTTTTAAAAATAGTAATAAAACAACTAACATACTCTTGTGAGTATCAGTAAATTTTTAGCGTTTATTTGAACTTCAATGACAATTAATTGACTTCGCTTAAAACTTTCAAAATACAAAGTTCGATTACCCCATTACCGTTTCCGTATCCAGTACATCAACGCTTTGTCCCATTCGTCAGTTTTTCGCAATTCAAACGAACGTGCATTACGCTGCCGGGGTACTTAACTATGTGGGGGAAATGAGTACTGAAGTTAGCTTCGAGTTTTTCGCGACATACGAATGTGTAAAGCCGAATGTCTCTAGTGGTTAGGATTTCAGTTTGACTTTTGCATTTCTTCCGATGTTTGTAGTTGTGTGGAGCTGTCTGTGAGTTGATGTGTTAGTTGGTAATTCTATTAATCGATAGCTTAGTTATCTTTTAAGGTGTTAGAGTAATATTGATTATTTGTGGGGGTTTTTTTCGGATGCATTATCACTTAAGACATGCGTTGAGTTTGTTTTCTGTGACAAAAAGAACTTGATTTTGAGTCATTACTTTGTGGAATATCTATTTGCGATTCATCTAGTTTACAATGATATATATATATATATATATATATATATATATATATATATATATATATATATATATATATATATATATATATATATATATATATATATATATATATATATATATATATATATATATATATAGTGAATGATATGATGAATTAATGATAATTGGCTATCAACGTTTATTCTAAGCAATAGGCATGGAATCTCTATTTTGTGCTTTTTAGTGCCCTTAGAGGTAAAGTATAATATTCTTCACCTTTTTTTGTTTCTTCACTTGCTTTAATTATTCCTGATTTCTTTCTTCGTTTGTCTTCATCAGCATGGTCTTACTGCAGTGTTCCTCACTGTCTAATCACTTATTTTTCCGAACCTTCAATTAGTTCAGTTTTCGTTTCCTTCGCATGCCATGTGGCTAATTGATCGAGACATCCGTCTTCCACTTTTGGGTTGAACTCAACAAGAATCTCTCAAATGTTTTAATTAATTTGTAATCAGCATCATTATCCGCATTATCTTTCAGGGACCCAAGGGGCACGGGTCTTCAACAAACTTTACCTTAATTCATGTACTCATTAAGGGAATAAGGAAGACATTCATCACCCGTTAGCTCCCCAAGGAGCATAGGCCTTCAACATACTTATGCCAAGTCTCCCTGTCCTGTGCCTTCAGCTTAAGGTCTTTCCATGTCTTCCTCTGTCTACTGTCTACACTTTTAAATGCTGTTGATATCATTATCACGCAGTCCTTGTTCTGGAATACCCAGGGTAAGAGAGGTTTAGGGAGACATGGAGAAGAGAACTGGAGACAGAGAAGAAGTCATGGAAAGGCTTTCAGTTGCTGGAACTGTACTTGGTATGAGTTTGTTCAAGACCTAAGTTCCTTGGTGTGCTGTCTGTATGGTGCTGACTGAAGGGTGCTGACTGAAGGGTGCTGACTGAAGGGTGCTGACTGAAGGGGCCTGACTGAAAGGTGCTGACTGAAGGGTGCTGACTGAAGGGTGCTGACTGAATGGTGCTGACTGAAGGGTGCTGACTGAAAGGGTACTGACTGAAGGGGTCTGACTGAAGGGTGCTGACTGAAAGGTGCTGACTGAAGGGTGCTGACTGAAGGGTGCTGACTGAAGGGGCCTGACTGAAGGGTGCTGACTGAAATGTGCTGACTGAAGGGTGCTGACTGAAGGGTGCTGACTGAAGGGGCCAGACTGAAAGGTGCTGACTGAAGAGTGCTGACTGAAGGGTGCTGACTGAAGGGTGTTGACTGAAGGGGCCTGACTGAAAGGTCAAAGGAAATATTTCTTCTTTGCTTTAATTTTTCCCAAGTTTCTTTTCTCAGTGTGTTTTTTGGTCTCCCTCTTACCTGGGCAGTCCATAACAAGGACTACTTTATAATGGACTACTTTATAATGGACTACTTTATAATGGACTACTTTATAATGAACTACTTTATAATGGACTACTTTATAATGGACTACTTTATAATGGACTACTTTATAATGAACTACTTTATAATGGACTACTTTATAATGGACTACTTTATAAGGCTATTCACAGGTTTCCTCAGTGTGTGTCCTATCCATTGCCAGCGTCGTTTTACGTCACAGTAAAATATAATGGGGTCTTACTGCTGCATGTCTTGATGACGTCACTAATACTTCTGTTGTCATTTCATTCCCTTGTTTTCATTCCATTTCAACTTTATTTGATCTTTGTAGTCAAAATTATCATGACGTATTGTCTATGGCATGTGATACCCAATCAGGACGTACATGGTGAATGATGTCAGGAGTAATAGTGTTACATACGTCATTAATGTGCTATGATGCTACACTTACGAGACGCGAAAGGAAATATATATATATATATATTATTGTCAAATAAATATGTATGTTTACTGCTTGCTGTAAAAAAATCACCTGTGCCAAAATAAAAATAATAATAATAATAGTAAATAATCAACTAAAAGTAATAATTGGAATCCATTTATTTAAGTGAGATTTAAAACCTAACTACTGCTTGCGACGGAACAATTCAAGTACATGTATATTTATAAAACATAGTCTGACTTGGACATTGAAAACTGTCCTGCACGGAACTGGAAAATGATGAGTGGAAAACTCGTTTATTGGTGATATACTATTTAAAAAGTTAGTGATCTACTCCTGTGTAACTTCCAGGAGTCCCTGAAGAGACAAAACAAAAAGGCTTCAGCTGCTGCTTTTCTCGTAAGATTATGTGCTCTGTAAATTACCATTACGATGGATCCCGTTACACGCCCATTTACGCATATTGGGAATATGGTGTTAGGCCCATATTTTCTTGACCATCGGCACACCAGGGGTGATGTGGTCAGCATCACGCCGGCCGCCTTAACCTTCCCAGAGTTTCTCTGGTACCCAGTTCATAAGGCTGGGTCGACCCTGGAGCCGTTTGCGGTCTAAAAAAATCGAAAACTGGGGATCGAACCATAAACCACCGAGATAGGAAGCCAGTGTACTAACCACTGAGCTACCGCGGATGCCACATTACGATGAAAAAATGTTAATTAAATTGGCTATATATGACGCTAAGACTTCTCGGGTACATGAGTTTATCAAACCCCGGTGTAAGGGTGCAGGAAGCAATATAAAAAATAAATAAATAAAAAATAAAATAATATAAAATAGCATATTAAAAAAAAAGACGAAAACCACTGGTCTAAACAAGTCTACAAAGCTTCGCAAATGTTCCGCTTATGTAAAATGTTGGATATGTCGTCAAGCGATATTGTTGGCATCTTGCTGCTTCCTTACTTCCCTCTCAAGTGTAATCCCAAGGGTCACTGACAGGCTCATTACTACTGACTGATGTTCCGATAAAAATGGTGACAGACAGACTCTTGCTAATTTTGGTTGCATTTAAAGAATTCATTTCCTTTAGCGCCTTGCACATGTGTGTCCTTGTTCTAGACGTTATTTATAATTTACTTGCATTGGATTCAAGTAGACAGATCATTAAAGATTGAAGGAAAAATAGATTAATGACGCTAAGAGAGAAAATAGTCGACAGTTTGACATCGCTTCATGTAAAGAAGTGAACAACAGAATGAATAAACAGAAGTTGAGACTTGGAATCTTCAATTTAAATGCCAAGTCGGTCTATTGTGTGGCTCTGAAACATGGAGAACAGAAACAACACACGTGAAGTTACAGGCTTTCCTATATGGGTTTTTGGGTAGAATAGAAGGATTGAATTGGTAAGACAAGATCACCAATGTGGAACTGATGACAAGATCACCAATGTGGAACTGATGACAAGATCACCAATGTGGAACTGATGACAAAAACAAAACATTCACCAGTGCCAGTGGAATAAGAGATGAGAAGAAGACGCTAGTGATGGATAGGACACACACTGAGAAAACTTGTTGGTAGCATTACCAGGCAGTCCTTGTTCTGGAATCCACAGGGTAAGAGAAGTAGAGATGGATCAAAGAACACATGGAGAAGAGAACTGGAGACATAATTAAAAATAATGAGCTGACGGCACGGGACAGGACTTTGCGTGTGTTTGTTGAAGGCATATGCTCCTTAGGGAGCTAGAGGGTATTGATTGCATGATTGACTTGGGGCAAGATGTTGCGAAGAGACATAGTCACCTACGCTACCGGGCAAAGTACTTGAAGAAGATGAAGAAGAAGGAAGGTTACTGCACTGTGTTCGTCTACGTTTACTGCACAACCATGCTTCAACATTTGGATATATTTCTTCTCCTTGTTTTCAAGTGTGTGGACAATAACAAGTGCTCACGGTGAATAGTCCCAATTGCATCACACAAACTTTATTGTTTACTTTCGAGTGTCCTGTTTGTTAAGCTGCCCAGTACAATCTTTCTTCCGTATCATTCATATGAGTCTCCAACCGTGCTTTTTTTTTCTCACAGTGTATGAGCGTTTGGTTGACATAGTGGTATTCTAAGGCTATGGAGATAAGCTCTCTCGCGGCAAAGGTGCTTGGTTCGGATCACGGTAACGAAACGCTGCAGTCTATCCAGCTGTAAATGGGTACCACTTCTCGAGGCAGTATCTGCTATAGAACTACCTTTACTTTTAGTTTTATTATACGTTCTTATTTGTTGTTTTCTTCCACTTTTCTACTTCCAAAGGAGCATGAACTGTCAACAAGCTTATTCCAGGTCTTCCTGTCACGTGCCATCAGGTCAAGGTCGTTCCATGTCTTCTTCATCCCCCTCATGACAGCCTGTATGTGCTGAGATGATGTTTAACTGCAAATGGCGGCACTATGTGCTGTAGGTAAATAATCCACGGCGCAAGACTACAGACAGCACGAGTAATGTGTATTTTACAAGTACTGGCTATCGACGAATCCTTTCTGTCGGGATGTCCGTTTAATTCGAGATTACTGGCTGTTAATGGGTCGGACACTACCACTGGAGGCCCCGCCCTAGGTTTTTGTTTACAAGCAATGCGTTGATTGCTCGCTCTACATCGTAAGGAGACCGGAGGCTAAAATTATTCACACACACACACACACCTCGTCCCACACACTATGGTAAAGCGTGACCAATGTTAGGTATCAAACCATCGCGTTGTAGTTATTAGTGGCCTGAATGATAATTTACGCAAGTAGAAATAACTTGGAATGCGTTACCAAAATAGTTTTGAGCTTATACTATATATATATATATATATATATATATATATATATATATATATATATATATATATATATATATATATATATATATATATATATATATATATATATATATATATAGAGAGAGAGAGAGAGAGAGAGAGAGAGAGAGAGAGAGAGAGAGAATTTTATTTTTTATGATCAATTAACGTAACGCTGGATCTCTATTCTATAAGATTAAGCTAACACCCCACTGTGTTAAATAAGTAAATTTGTGATTACCGAATAAAGAATAATTCCTGCACAACAACTGCTATTTAGCTCTGGCGCAGAATATCACTTTGTCCAGTGGCAGAATTTTCTTGAGACAATAGTATTGAGTGATAAAGACAACTCGCTTAAATAGTAAGATAAAGTCTGCAGGTGGTTAAGCGTGGCTTCGGCACGTGCAGGGATCTAACGTAACAAGACACAAGGGTCTAGGGAAATGTTTCCCTGGTGACTTTAGATACAGGAAAATGACGTATTCTGAAGCAACACTGGGCAGTCTTACGAGCGACCTGAGTTCGAGATTTTAGACGCAGGCGGAAGGATAAAAGTTAAAGTTTCTCCCCCGTGTCCTTGAGTTATCTGTAAATCAAAGAATTTCGGAACTTAGCAGCCATCTACAAGAAAGGCAGAATAAAAGGACCTTAGCTAGATGCCGATGTCTACGTGTAAAGGGGTGGAATTTAGCCTGTCCAACGCAAGATTGACATGACCAATTCCAGAAATAGCGCCATTAGGAGCTATAAGATAGAAAAGTGGGCATAGACAAAAATAGAGAACATGACAGGGCAGACCACTCAGCTAAAAGTGGCAGAAATTTCATTCGAATCACGACACATAGATATTTTATCGAATACTGGAACTGGGCCACGCTGAAACTAATTCAAAAGCTTCAGAAAACTAATACTAACTTCACTAGGAAAAAATCTACTTAAAATCAACTTCTACATGTCTTCGCAGCCTCTTTTGACACCCTGTTCACGTCTTCTACCTGCAAGCCATCAGCAGAATTCCATTCCTCCTATGCGCCAGTTGTTGTTGTTTTGATGAGGTGATAGGTGGAGAGCAGGCACTTAACAGCTGACCGTTATTGCCTCTTCTCGTTCCATCTTGGTCTACCCTGTTCAACCTGAAATTTGGTTATAATTGGGGTATTTAGTGTCATTTTATTTTTTTAAATTTTATATTTAATTTAAATAGCTATTGTCTTTAGCAGTTGCTGATTTTAATTTATATTAGTATTTGTCCATTTTATTTTCTCTTCTGTATTGTTTCTTGATAACTATTGTCCTTTACACTTGGTTTTACTTTGTATTAGTATATGTTCTTTTTGAGTTGTTTTTTTATTTTATTTTATTTTGTGTGTGTTTTTTTTTGTTACTAACCTTATATGTTTCCCTTTGTTTTATGTATATATCTTTTAAGTATTGATTGGGCATCTCTTGGGGCATCTATACTTAAAACCTTATCACCTGTCAATTCTATATTGTGATTTCTATAGTAAGTTTTTAATTCAAGCCTTTGTTGTTCATACTTTTTACAGTGGATCAGGTAGTGGTCTATGTCATTCTCTTCCTGGCATTCTTGGCAGTGTGGTTCTTCTATCATAAAGTATGCTGCACCGAGACGGAGACGCCACAGTTTTTTGTTTGATGGTATCTTTAATTCTTCTCTGACCTGGCACGTCCTCGTTGGTTCTTTCAGCAGTTTGGAAGCGTGTCTGCCTTTTCTACTTTTCTTCCATGTTGTCTTCCATTCCTCGTTTATAGTTATCTTCACTTGGCTCTTGATCTCCGACCTTCCCAGTCCTGCTCTTATATTGTTTTTACTTGTTCTTCCATTCTTGGCGTTCTGATCTGCCAACTCGTTACCAGCAATACCTATGTGTGCTGGAATCCACACTAGCCTCACACTACATCCTCTGTTCCCTCTATCTTCCCTACCAGTCATTTCTGACCAAAGGAGCGTACCTCCCGAAATAACTTTCGGTGGCACGAGGTTGGGCAATTATAGATCAAGCTGTTGCCCATGCAGCATGACCCGGCCTGGATACCAGAGGAACGGACTAGCCGATACAGTCTGATACCAGTAGCAACCGCCTAGTCACTAGTAGGATACGGAACTTGCCCTCCAATTCATCTTCCCTTTTAGTCATTTCTGACTGTATAAGGGATACAGACACCTCGAGAGCAGAGGGTCTGGGTGCCGGACATTCTACGTCCCCGAGTCATTGCTGACCATATAAGGGGACGCAGACACCTCGAGACCCGTAGGTCTGAGGAAAATGCCGGTCTGCACGAGCGCTATCTGGAAACGGACACATCTCTCTGTCTCGATTTCTGATACTGGGAGGGCTCGAAGGAGGCACCACACACAGTCATCAGAGACAGAAGTTCGCCAGGTAAGGTAAGCATGTATTAGCTCTAGAATTTCCACAGTTATCCAAGTAGGATCGTGTCATCTAAGGAACCTCGACTGATTTAATGAGCCATTCGCGGTTTCACCGTGAGACAGTGTGAACTTAGACATGCATGGCTTAATCTTTGAGACAAGCATATGACTACTGGCAGGATCAACCAGATAACTGTCCTTCGAACACAGCATTTCGTCGCTCGCTCGCGCGGGGAGGGAGACAGCGCTCTGTGCAGAGCGGATCCCGGCGGCCCCGGCGATTTTATTCTTGCGAGAACCACTGGCCGCCTGCCGACTAGTCGGACAGGACTGACCGAAAGCGACACCAGATTACTGACTGCCGGCCCACGACTCGTTGCGAGAGCGGGGCCGTTTTTCGAGACTGTTGTTGAGCCACGATACGGAGATGCGACTGCTTGCTAACATCACGACCGAAGGCTGCGATTTACGGACACAGGAGCTAAACTACTGCCTCGCTAACCGATGAACTGGGAGGGCCCGGTCGTACCGGGATCACCACGCGCAGTCTCTCGAGACAGCGACCGCCAGCGCTCTTGACCAATTACGGGGCCTCGAAAGAGTCCCGTATTGTTATTTTTCGTCACTACCTCCCCGTGCCGGGAGTGGTAATTTCTTCCTTTATGTAAAAGTTTTGGCGAGGCGCGTCCTGTTCAACCTAGTCGGTTATATTAGGGCGCATGTCCAAACATAAAAGACCCTTAGGTCTGGAGTAATTTGATAATATTATTATTTCTTCCTTTATGTCTGGCCGCAAGCATTTTATAACCTGATAACTGCATTACGCAAGGCGTAGGGCGTGCGTGGTAGTGAGCGCTCGCGAAATGGGTGGCTCGTGAGAGTAACTAAACCAAGTCACGAAGCGAGGAGACGGCGCTTTTCTAGTTCATCACACTGAGATTACAGGAAATCAAGTTTTTCAGTACCTTTTAAATGTTTTGTAAGTAAAGTGTTGAGTAGGCATTTCTAATATACAGATATTTGTTACCTCTCTTCGCCTGAAAACTGACACATAAGATATTGTTAGGTGATGTTGAAGATTGCTATCTAAAAAGTGTTGGAGAGATTTTCTTCTTATCTTTTCTAATTCAAAAATGTTGATGAATGGTATCTAAAATGTTGCTCCACTTGTGCTAGCTCTGCTCACTGCATGATGTTCTCTTCTTTGTCAACGTGATCTCAGTATTTATTTTCTTACATTTTATGTTAACCTTCTCGCACGGTTTTTTATGTAGTGAGTGGCTTCATATTTGATCAAATTCTTACTGGCTGTATTATTTTACAATAGCAAGTACGTATTGAAGCTTCTAAATTGATTGTAGTTACTAGCATCATACACAAGTTAGGGACCTTTCCTATATATTTTGAGAACCACTGTTGATACGAACGTTTTCAGTCAC